>JAQISU010000351.1:1815000-2127500 GCA_029339505.1 Unio delphinus | reverse complement strand
GGAGAGTCCAATATTTATTAATTATAAGGCCTATATTTGGCAAAGATGGATTATATTGTATTACGAAAGGAATTATATTTTTATCTTTCGTACATTCTGCTGTATTTAAAGCATCATTTTGGGTAAGAATACAGACTTTACTTAAAGCAGACTCTATTACATGTATAGGATAATTTCTTTTTTTGAAATATGTTTTTAATTCATTTAAAGAATGTTTTAATTGATGATCGTCTGAAATGATACGTCGGTATCTTTTCGCCTGACTATGCCGTTTTTACATGACATGGGATGACAAGACGAATATTCCACATATTGGTGGAGATTAGTTTTTTTTACGTGAACATTTGTAGAGATAGTATTATCAGGATTTTTCATCACATTTGCATCTAGAAAGGAAATTATTTAGGCTATTAATAAATTTGTGTAGATCTTCTTCTTCTGAGTGTTTCCAGATCATAAATATATCATCTAAAACTCTTAGCCAAACAGTGGGCTTAAAATTCTTGTTTTCAAGAAAATCTTTTTCTAATTTACCCATAAAAAGGGAAGCGTATGAAGGATTGTATATTATAAGGTGTTTAAAAGTGTATTTTGCAGTGTTTTTTTTATCCCAAATCTATATATATATATATATATATATATATATATATATATATATATATATATATATATATATATATATATATATTCAAAGAGAAAAGAGGCATGGTATTTATATTTTGACTTTTAAAAGATAATTACTAAATTACGTACTAGTTTAAATAGGTGGATACATTTTTATAAACCAAATATACATACATACGAACTTGAGTCAGGTTCTTAATGATTAAGTTGTTAGAGGCAATATGTACTGCCAAATATCAAAGTAAACGTACCTTGAATTGGGTATGGAGCCACAGCCGGAGGGTGTTATGGATTGGGATCGCAACCAGTAACCTAGGAGTTAAACGCGAGGAAAAATCGGAAGAGCGATATAATATGGTTGAGTAAATCGGGTTAAATTAACCAAAATAATTCAACCCAGTCTTTAAAGAATATTTGAATAAAGGCACATAAATACTACCAACTGACCAAAGGTATAATAACACTGTGGACATCATGGATGAAAACGAGTTAATATTTTTGTCGTAATGAGAACGTACATTTGTGATTTGTGCAACAATTATAGGGTAAAATGACGCCAAAATGTATCTGTCAAGATTGTATATTATAAGGTGTTTAAAAGTGTATTGTACAGTAGTTTAGTGCATTTAAAAAATGTACCGGTTGGTACTGCCCATAAATAATATATGCACGTGATAACAATCAAAATCAAGGGCCCAAAGACGCCAATCAACGAAGTCACACCTCTGTCTTCGTATGTTCGAGGGTATGGTTTGGCTAACGGGAATGTAGCTTCTCATGGGGTCATTGGTTCATCTCTGGGTTTCCAGGATTCTTTCTGCACAATTTATACTAACCAACATGTATAGTCTATCTTGTGTTGTGACATGGCGGTGAACCCAATGCGAAAGATAAATTACAGTCTCAATTAAATGGTCTTAGCGAATTATAAAAAATTAAATCATTAGGCTTTTAATTAGGCAACATCACTTTTGTCATATTCCCACATCAAAGGATCATGATTGTGTATATTCTGCTACTAATGCGCGCATAAGGTCATTCCGTGGAGAACGTATCATTTATAAACTTGTGAAACAAGCGAAATTGCAATTCGCTTTTTCTTCTTGCATATATTTAATTTATGTTGTCAATGTTTCATGATGCATCATGTCTCAATATTCAACTGCAGTCTTGTTGACTGAAATAACCAGACATAAAAATATTTGTCTTTGAAAAATCTTGCTAAGCATATTAACTTGTCGAAATTGTTTAACTTACTAAACATCTTTCCTATGAAATTTCTACACATTAAGACTTCATCCACCGTCATCAATCTCTTGAAATGAGTACTTTTACAGAACGGAACAAGGTGAAGTAGTTGATGCAATGACTAAGAAATAACTGACTAAATACATATTTCTGATTGTATTTACAACTTTAAATTTCAGACATCAAGTTTCGTATTTGGCATTTAATCAATGACATATTTATACTTCATAATAATAATTTATGAAAATTGTTTTGAATTAGTGCTTTACGGCAGCAAGATAAAAACAAATGAGTTATTGGTAGATAACACTTTGGTACGTAACACAAGCAAGTCCAGCGGTAGGATTCGAACCCGCACCCGTTGAACTATTTATAATTTTGAACTTGTTACATAAATCATTTTTTCTCAAAGCGAAGAAAATAGTTTAATGAGGTAATGAAACTCCAGAAATTGTTAGAATAGAATATAGTATTAGTTATACAATATAGGACGCGTTTCCAAAAATTGTTTCCTAAATTTGATAATTACATAATAAATATCATATGTTGTAAGGAATGGTTTAGTTAAAATGAAAAGTGGGGGAAAACGCATAAACTTTTAGAAACAAATTTCAAAACTCCAATGAAAATATTCTAGTAGAAACTTTCGAGATAACATCACCATAGCAACACATCCATTTTATGTATCTAAAGCAGTGATGTGTTTGTATCACTGCACCAACAGTTTTTTCCATATACCTCAATGCTAATGTGTTAAATAAACATACTTCTGTTCTACTTCTACATATATGTCTTACAGTGACACGGAGTACAATCTTATATTGTCAATTTGACAAGGACTCATCAAGTTAATCAAATGAATTAGGAGAGATAACTCTGCTGGAACTACACAGGGGTGTGGGTTACACAGACCCATTTCCATCCACGTGTCTTACATTTTAAAACAAAATTAAACAAACTACAAATACATTTTACCATTTTAAGCGCAACATGAAGAACAACACTTACAACATGCACCAATCAGATATATTATTGTTTATTTTTCCTTCTACATGCAACGTTCCCTCCATCTTAAGCTCTGCCTACCTGTACAATTGGTACTGGTCTACCTCGTTAAAAGAGTTAAGTAAATGCGTTACTGTCATCAGGTGATGTAAATATATATAATATGTTTCTTTCTACTAACAAATGCATGGAAGCCAGAAATTGAAGTAAGGAGACTAGAACAGTCCAATCAGTTTAGAAAATGTTTTCGTCTAAACAAAATTTTCACAACATTGGATGTGTATATGTCGTTAAGTATATGTGAAGATGCACACATTGAACATATCGACATAAGAATGCCGAAATGTCGTAAAATTGACGTAAAGAGACACAACTGATACAATGTTTTCACAATTGGATTAGAGACTGTTGATAATATTCAAATGTCGTTTTTTAGCTGTCAATACATTCTTGAAAAAAGAAATACGATGTCCAGCTGGACTGAACATTGAACGATAGTCTGAAATATGTGTCATTATACATGACACACGACACACACACATAGGTTTCTACAAACTAACGTGTCAATTATTAGATCTCATATGTGACAAGAAATAAAATGTTACTTTATACGTACAAGTACATGATTTGCATAAACTATCTTCAACAGACCCATTCCGCCCAAAGAGATTTTAAACATTCAGAATTTATTTTTGATAAAACGTTAATTAACGTAAAGTACATGATTGTCTGTCTTTAAGTAGCAGTGAAGAGAGGTAGGTGATACATTTATAAAGACTCATGAGTGATAGCCACAAATTGTGTCAATAGATAAGAAGTATAGCATACTTTACATAATTGAATTAGTCACAAAGATGTTGTCCAGATTGTCATGTGTCAAGTCTTTAACTTGAAAGAGATATAATAATTTTTTTTTTAAAACTGATAAACTCATGGATATCATACATTGGCGTCAAGAAATACGGACCATAGACTAAGTTATATTAATGCATCAATTGCAATATAACGTTATCAAATATTCACGTATACATGTCATAAAGTACTTGAAGTACAAATTTAATAATCTGTGTTCACCGTATAAAAGTATGGCTGCCAGAAGTTCTAGTCAGGATACTAGAACAGTCCAGTGTCACGGAATTGTATATGACTGGTATCAATATGTATATGTGGTAAAAATGTACTCTGGTGTTGCTACCGCGTACAGCGTTACCGAGGGATGTTTATTCATTATCATCTTTTAGTTTTTTCTGAAATAGGTGAGCTTAGCTCAATTCATACAGCATGTTCGAATTGTATGTATGTATGTATGTATATATGTATGTATGTATGTATGTATGTATGTATGTATGTATGTATGTATGTATGTATGTATGTATGTATGTATGTATGTATGTATGTATGTATGTATGTATGTATGCATGCATGCATGTATGTATGTATGTATGTATGTATGTATGTATGTATGTCTGTATGTCTGTATGTCTGCATGTCTGTCTGTTTGTCTGTCTGTATGTCTGTCTGTCTGTATGTCTGTCTGTCTGTCTGTCTGTATGTATGTCTGTCTGTCTGTCTGTCTGTCCGTCCGTCCGTCCGTCCGTCCGTCGGTCGGTCGGTCGGTCGGTCGGTCGGTCGGTCGGTCGGTCGGTCGGTCGGTCTGTTTGTCTGTCTGTATGTCGGTAGGTAGGTAGGTAGGTAGGTAGGTAGGTAGGTAGGTAGGTAGGTCTGTCTGTCTGTCTGTCTGTCTGTCTGTCTGTCTGTCTGTCTGTCTGTCTGTCTGTCTGTCCGTCTGTCCGTCCGTCCGTCCGTCCGTCGGTCGGTCGGTCGGTCGGTATGTCTGTCTGTATGTCGGTAGGTAGGTAGGTAGGTAGGTATGTAGGTATGTAGGTATGTAGGTATGTAGGTATGTATGTATGTATGTATGTATGTATGTATGTATGTATGTATGTATGTATGTATGTATGTATGTATGTATTTGTGTGTGTGTGTGTGTGGGTGTGTGTGTATGTGTGTGAGTGTGTGTGTAAATTCATACTTGCACTTGTATTTGTCAATCTGGTGATCAGGCGTATTTCACGTCAGTTTCAAATACCTTTCGTTGAAATCATCTTTTGAGGTTTTTGTCACTGAATTTCTCGTTACTGAGAATTCTATGTTAGGAACATTTTAATTTACCTTATCTTTTGTTTATAATGGTGTCATAATGGATTATATTTAAATTGCGTTTATAAATAAACATCTTATTAACGCAGTTGCTTTCAGTGTCTTCACTAATCTAGTCCCAATCCGGCTCATCTTGTGACATCCAGTCAGCTTAATAAATGGATGCGTCTGAACAAAATGTTCACAAAAGTTGTTTATCTATCGATAAGAAGTTATATAAACGGAACATTTCGTTCAATGCATGTATAAGGACACAAATTGACGTCAAGAGACGCGAATGAAGCAATGTGCCCAGTCAATCTAATACCTTCAAACGTCTAAATAATACGTTTACAAAATTGCATGTTTGTCCATAATATTTTTTGAAGAAAAAATAAATTAAACCTTGAGCTATATATATATATATATATATATATATATATATATATATATATATATATATATATATATATATATATATAGGAAGATATCAATGTAAATGAAATGTTACTGTATACGAAGATCGCCAGTAATTGTCAAGGAAAAGTACATATTTGTCTCTCGTTGAGTAGCAGTGAAGATACGTACTGGATTTGTGTCTATTGATACATATATTATTGACAGAAACCCGTGTCAATCGACACGAAACATGTAATACTTTAAATAAATGCATTAGTCAACAAAACGTTGTCCAAAGTCCATGTGTCACTGTTATTTTTGAAATTAATATAATCCATCTATTGACATAAATACATTATATTCAGAGGTTCATGTCACGATACCCGAAAGACACAAACACTTATTTAATTAGTAACGTGCCAATAATAATCTCTAAACTATTCGTTTTGAGCAAACAATAGCTGTATACAAACAAATGTAGGATTGCCATTAATTGTCTTCAACGATGTATATGCCTGTAATTTGAATTAAATCTTTCATATAATGATTTAACTAGGTAAAAGCATGTAAGTATGATTTTATCGTTCAAATAACGATTTAGCACTGTACAGATGAAATTATGAATGTATGAATTTATCGTTCAAATAACGATGTATCAATGTATATTATAGGCAATGCTAGAATTCTCCATATATTACATATATATATTAATTTGTTATCGATAAAATCATATACCTTCAAAGTTTCAAAATCGAACAGAGTATGCATGCATTTCTGTCAGTTGCGAAGACATCATGATAACTCTAAGCGCACACTGGATGTAACACTTATTCCAGGTTTCAGTAAACAAAGTGTTTGGGTGTCATATTCGACAGAAAGCTGAGTTTTTTTCCCGCACATTAATAGTTTGAATGATATATGTTTGAAAGAGGTACATATCGGTTTCGGGATAGAAGGAGAGAGCGAGATACAGATATATACACAGAAACATAGAGTTGCACAGAGGGAGAGAGAGATCGTGTGGTGTGTAGACAAATTGCTATTCAGACAGACCAAGTTACGGTGCAGGTGACACATAATGAGACATGTATAATATGGTCAAACAGATGTGATGTAAGGCTAAAGGAAAGATAGAGAGGGTGCAGAAAGAGAGAGAGAGAGACAAATATAGAGAGAAACATAGGCATATATAAAGAGAGACCTACACAGCTAGACAATGAGTTGCAAAGAGAGAGTATGTGTTGAAACATGAATATATTGATATAATAGTCTACAGGGTAGCATAAACATGATGAAAGGAGACAATCTGGTAAAACAGACAAGCATACAGACCAATGAGAGAGACAGACATATATACATACATATTGACAGAGAGAAACATAGAGAGATAAAGAAAGCAAGCGAGAAAGAGAGAAGGGGAGAGGGAGAGGAAGGAAAAATAATGAGTAGGAGAAGGATGTTTTTGGTTGGTTGATGAACAATTACAATAGGGGTATTTTATTAGCAAGATATTAATGTTAGCAAAATAAAGTTGCATTTTTAAGAAACGTTTAGCACCGTATGATTCTTATCGGCACGTTTCGGTTCACTTCTGAATATGTACATTGGTTGCTAATTATTTTGCCGATAATGTAATTTGTTTAGATTACAGTATCTAACATCATTACGTTGTATTGTATATGCCCATGCCAGACATAGTACACGTTGTTAAATGTACTTTGTGATTAGTGTATAAAGCTGACCGGAATGACTTGATTGATCGACCATAATAGCTGTGAAGCTGGACGAACGTAGCCGGTTATCGGGCGTTGTGGACTGAGATTGGAGGTTGCTGATTGCTTGGGTGACCAGCCTGGAATACTGACGTCTTGATTGACTATTATCACTGGTGAACTTGTGTGTTGGTGACGGAGTGTGTAACTCCAGATGTATTGTATTTAGCCGTGGGTTAATGTTTTGGGGTTTTAGAACCCAGTGTGTGTTTGGACTGTAAAGGTAATTTGTATATGTGTCCCATTTATTTACATTTCACTATGTGAGTAAATACATTTCACTATATGAGTTTAGCACTAAATGTTGTACTATCGGATTAAAACACATTATTGTTTTCGTTGCAAAATTACTGTGAAGCATTTATCCCTTTTCCAGTGCTGTGGTATACCATTTGTTTTATAATTATTATTTAGTCTGTGCGTTTAATGTTATGTTAATTGATCCAATATTTGCATCATTTGCACTCAGATATTACTCATAATTAATCAACCATTCAAGCCATTTGTCTTTTTACATTGTATTTGTATCACAATCAATATCGTTCTGTTGTAAATCTAAATTTATAGCCGGTTATCTTGTTACGATGGTAAACGTAGATAACATATCTCTTTTTCTAAAAGTTATTTTCTTTCCTTATCTTTATTAAAATGAAACATTATCGTTGTGTGAGTGTGCCCATCCGTATCACTTGCCAGTCGAAGGCTGACCAGTTAAATGTAGATCTCTTGTTCTTGACTGTACCATTATTAACACAACGATGGACGAAACAGATAATGAGTAATCGTCTACTCTTTGTATTTGCCTTCTTGCACCACACACGTGAGGACATTCTTACGAAGTAACAGTACAAACAAAATACAGCTAATGTGGGTGACGTTTAGGTTTGTATTATGTCTTTCTCACAAACGTTTGATGTACATGATCTAAAGTGCTACGTTGTGTTGGCTATTACATTGTATGTTTATATTTGGGGAGAGAGTTGCGAAATGAACTATTCAACTAGGAATCCGTACTGTGTTGGAGATTATAATCACACGTTGGTGGGTAAGGTCCATTCAGTTTTCATCGATCCAGTTCGTCAGTTTGATTATCAATCCGACATTCAAATTGTTGTATTTATCAATTATTTATGCATCTTTCACTTGAAGATACAAACAAGCCATCAATCAATATCAATTATTTTGTAAAGTCATCGTTTGTTCCTGCCCATATCCAGCTATTCATCTCGCTTTGAATCGACCTCACATTAAAACCTATCATTTGTGTACAATATAGATGTACAATATAATTACCCCATATGCCAGTACTAATTTGGGGACCTTCAAAACTTGATGAAGTAACATTACTACAACTGATACAGAAACAATGCTGAATATATCGAATGATATTCCGTACACCAATCCAGGAGTATAACCATTTTTAAATTCGATAGGTGGCAATCTAATTATTCTTGATTTTATTTTTTTTATTTTGACTGTCTTGAATCCCGTACACGTCATAATTCATTGATTAAATTCATGGTTCAACCTTAAGCAATAATTTAACCAATCAATCCATACACTTGAGTACAATTTAGACTGGATAATTCATAGACTTGATGATAGCATCCTGTAATCAACCATTTTGTCCCACGAACTTGCATCAGATCACCTCTGCACTTTATGCTATTCGACGTACCAATTGCTAACCCTCCACCTTTTTTTGCTACCAAGATAAATCTCCGTATGCTAAATATAAGCTAATTAATACATGACATCGAAGTAAAACCTAACAACTTGCGTACATCCTCTAATATAAAACTGCCCGCGATCATTGCTTGAAAATCATGTGCCAGCCACCAAGTGCAGATTATGAATTAAAACAAGTGTTCTCCTTGGTATGGCAATGTTAGGGACCAGCTTCGCATTGCTAAACTATTCACAAACAAATACATGAATCAGCTAAAAAAAACGTCATGGAAATAGTCCATTTAGCAAAATTATGCCACTACCAGTAATACGAACACGGAGAGTTACAGCTGCAAAGAGCTTTTTGAGATAAAAAACAAACTCATGTCAAAAAGAGCAAAAGCCACGTGAACTTGATCTCAAATTCGAACAGCATTGCTACTTGAGTGCTCAGACCCAATAGTGCCTTCACTAAACCATTTTCTTGATAACTTTCTCTCCCTCTTTGGGGAAATTCACATTATCTTTCAAATGCACCATCGTAAAGACTCATCTGAAGAAAAGAATACTTGACCATAACGATTTAAAGGACAAAGGCCCGGTTTCTTATCTGCCACTGATACAAAACAAGCGTAGACAATGTTTTTCTAATCAAGGTTGTATCTCATTTGAATTCAATCAGTTTTATTTAGCAATGTACACTTTACATATCACCCTTGCCACATTACTTAAACTACTGTTCTGAAAATATTTAATGACATTCTCTCTGCTTTACAGTCCTCGCCCTCCTTGATATGTCGTCAGCATTTGTTGAAATAGACCATGATATATTACTCAACCGTCTACAACATGTATTTGACATTCAGATTACAGCTCTTGGATGGTTCGTGTCCTACTTAAACAACAAGAGACATATTGTATATGCAAATGGAATAATCTCCTTCCCAGTTGATCAATGTTGCGTTGTTCCTTACTTGTCTTTTCTTGGATATGTTTCCGTATGTATATATATATATATATATATATATATATATATATATATATATATATATATATATATATGCAAACGCTCTCATCTGTCATCGCTCATTACATATTGTATCACCAATTGTACATTGATGACCAGTCTATCCCACGAACTGAAGTTGTTACTACCATTACTGAGTAGAGATGTGCATTGCGGATGTGAAATAATGGAATACATATAACAAGATGAAATTTAATGATTTTACAACCGAGGCCATTCTGATCACAACACAATGACTTTGTCCTTCACAACATTTGCCTAAAACAATACATATTAGTAGCAGCAACAATACATTTATAATTTCATGTTTGTTTTTTTGTGGTTTCTCTGCAGTGTTGTCAAATCATCATACATGTAAAGCGCTTAGAGCTTCTTAAGATTAGGCGCTCTACTAAGTCCTCCTTTTTATTATTATTGTTATTATTATTATTATTATTATTATTATTATTATTATTATTATTATTATTATTATTATAATTATTATTATTATTATTATTATTATTATTATTATTATTATTATTATTATTATTATTATAATTATTATTATTATTATTATTATTATTATTATTATTATTATTAGTATCATTTTATTTAATTTTTTATTTTATATATTTTCTTTTGACAGAAATTTCTGACAAGTATGCTTTGGTCAGAAGTAACCAGTCATTGATATCTCTTCACAACAACTTAATGACAGTTTAATATCCAGTTTTGAAACCGTTTAGACAAATATGCATTTATCACTCTAATTTGATGATTTGTGTCGTTTAATGCCGATTTATGACATATATCATTTGACAGTAGCGGGGAATCATTTGTTTGAATTAACGGCAATTTAATGACAGTATAATATGTACTTTTGATAACGTTTTGTTTAGACTGATGAATTTTAAATATTCATTGTAAGTATTTGGAGTCTTGGAGGCCATTACTGTCTCTCAGTTTGAACATAACCTTTATATATCTGCACAACTTCTTAATGACAGTTAAAGTGTTATTTTTGAGAACGTTGAATTGACACTTAATTATTTATCAACGCAATGTATGCTTCATGTCTCTTGACGCCAATATCTAGCAATCCTCCATTTATCAGTAGAATTGAACCCTTGACATCTCTTTCAAACAAAGAAAAGACAGACAAACAAGCACTGTTAAGGCCTGATTCTTGACATTTGTCCATTCATGAAACTCAGTAATTGCTCTATGTCTCTGAAGGACTAAATTAAACAAACAAAAGTGAAATTTTGAAAACGTCATAATAAGACCTGTACATGTATTTAACACAACGAAGTGACGCCGTATCTATATGCAAACGTCTACCAATCATGCATTTATGAGAAAAGAATGGAACAGTTTTTATTTCGTCAAAATATTTAATGACAGTTAAACAAGTACTTCTGACAACGATTCGTTTGCACTAATGCATATATTAACTGCAATTGATGGCTCGAGTCCCTTGACGCCATTTACAGGGATTTGTCACTAAAAAGGAAACCTTTATATTAATTTACAACTAATTAATGACTGGTGAAGAAAAACATTTCAGAATGCGTTGTTGATACATATGAATTTATGAAAATCATTTGCTTGTGGGGCTAATTTCAGTCAATCATCCATTTGACGTTAGAAAAGAACCCCTTATATATCTTCACAACTAATACATTACAGTTACATATGCACATCTCAGAATGTTTTGTTTAAACATATGAATTAATGAAAGTGATCTGACTGATCACGTCTACTGCGGTCAATTGTTGGCAGGCAACATGTTGCAGAAGAAAGGGTAATTATAATTGTACCCATCAACTCTATTGTATAAACACATGCATTTTTTTACACGTTGTTGGGAGCTATTAATTTTTAAAACAATGTATGGTTAATGCCTCTTGACACAGAGTTATGGGAGTCTTAAATTTCTCAATAGTGCCCTTTCAGTACATTGTGATGACAGTTAATGACATTGGAACAGCACTATTTTGAACTGAACATTTTATTGACGTTTTTTGAAAATTTATGAACTTGATTCGAACGGTTAATGTATCCTGACGGTAAAGTCTGCCAATCATGCCATTCTCAGCAAAGGGCAAACAATACTGCTACAAATGCAGTGTATATCTTCATGCCAATGGTGTCAATCATGGATCTGTTAGTAGTGAGAGACGCTTCATATATATCCGAAATAAATAAATGAGAGTTGAACATGCACTTCTGAAAACATGTTAAAATTTATAATTTGTAAATGTTTAAAAGTCATTTGATGCACCGTTTCCATTCACGTCGATGTCTATCACATCGTTTTGTCAGTATAAATTAATTCCTTTTTCTCTTCACAACTACTTAATGACAGCAATAAGTGCACTTTGTAGAACGTTTGTCAGAGTCGTATGCGTTGCTTTAAACCTTTGGATTCTTCACATCTCTTAAAGCTTCTATATGGTAATCATTCATTTGTCAGTCACTCCTATCAAATACAACATACACATAATTTAAGAAAGTTATCTTGAACTTTTTGAAATCGATTAATTTATGAAACTGGTGTAATGGTGCAAGTGTTTCGCAACTCCTTCCTAAAAGCGATGGCTTAACGGGTCATGTAATTTTACGACACTAAAAGGAGGCTTCATGGGTTAATCCTAGGTAATTGTATCTACTGAGTATAGCATCTGTGTATCCCTGGCACTTGAATAGGTCCCATTGTTAGGCTGCATAGTGGGCGGGGAGGTTCGGTGCTAAGATTTTAACAAACAATTATAAAAAATTCAAAACAAAATCAAAACAAACGCACCATACCACTGTCTGACTGAAGACGAACCATGTGGTGTGGAATCATTTCCAGGCTTCATGTTTATTCAGTCGAAATAAAGAATGACTCAAAACAACGTTTTGCATTTCGCCATTTGTAATATAATAGACCGTAGCGGGATATATTAAATACCAAAAATCGTAAGCAACAATTAAACTGGCTTGCTGTCTGTTCAGTGAGAGCGAAAAAGCCAAAAGGAAAATATAGAAAAATAAAACATTAGTCAGCCTTCCAGTGACCTCATTCGCTCACACTACAATTAATACGTCCAAAGGCATGATGCGGTGTCGTGACTTGGCTCAACTCAGCGACACATATGTAATCGAAGGGATGAACAATGAAGGTGTCACTGCAGTGCGTATAATACATACTAAACATGCAAGCATTATGCAGGACACAAGCACATTTGTACTCACTTTTAACAAACCAACAGTACCCAAAGTGGTCATAGATGTTTTTCCAAGTGAAGGACAATAAAAAAAATTATAAACCCCCATAAATTCTATAATTGCCAAATTACGGACATCACCAAGATCGATGTTCCAAAGTCAAAATATGTGGCCTATTCGTAGACCATTCTCGTCAGGAATCTGATTGTAAAGAAACTCCGACTTGTGTCAAATGTGTCAAGGAACATCACGCCAATTCCAAGGATTGGGATACATCGAAACAGTATAAGGTGATTCAGAAGGTAAAGTTTACATAACATTCCCTACCCAGAGTCCATAAAACTTGTTCAGGTAAAAACATCCCTTCCTGGCCCATCCTTCTCAACTGTCGTGAAACACAGTCTGACAAGCACGAAGGACGCAAACTCACAGACGGATCAACCCGCTTCAGCAAGTGTTAATATCCACCATTACCATCCACATAAAGCTCATCAACACAAATAACATCCAGGAACACCCTACCACCGAAATCATCAGTAAATAAAAAAAATACAATCAAATAAGCAGAAAATATGTCAAATGATCCGATCAAACTTTGCAAAATGTTTGGAAACGTTGAGAATATGGAGGTATACGAAACTGCACCATGTCCTAAATGTTGGTGAAAAACCTACTAAAAACAAATACACTCCCGTACTACCTCCAGACAAATAACAACACAGATTGCCGCCGCCAATGGTCAAATCTAGCTCCACAATCTCCACCTTAACATGATAATGAGGACCACCATCTTACAATGGAGCTGTCGATGACTTAATACTAACTACAATGATAATAATCTGCTCTTAAATAAACATGCCCCTCCATTTCTATGTTTACAGTAAAAACATCCTGAAAGAGATAACAACTTGTCCCAGTTTTACACGTTTTCAAAACGCTGACAGGTCCTGATGAGGAGTCTCTGTTGTTCTGAAAAAATAGTGTAATTTAGACATTCGTCACTTTAAATAAAAATGTACAAGCCATATATGTAAGCGTCACTCTAGATCGAGTGAATACCTTTTGGTATTTTTACTTACCTCCAAACACCAACTTAGTACGAAACCAATTTGACAATCTTGTTCAACAACGTCCCGAGCCTATTATTTTACTCGGGGATTTGAACGCCCATAATATTCTATGTGGATCAAAATCAGATAAACGACAGAAGCCAAAAAGTTTACGATTTCTTTTATAGGCATGATCCATATTATACGTAAGACAAGGTACATACACGTGTGTATATTGGACAATGTGCTCGCCTTCACTGCTGACCGGGGTGCTGCTAAATGAACATCATCAACTTGTATATAATATTTATCCTCTCCAACCTAAACTATTGATGTTTTTTTATGCTTCAGCTAGGATGTCATATTTGAACATGATTGACCCAAAGCATCATCTGGGAATACGACTCATTATTGGAGCATTTAATACATCTCGATATGAACGCTTTCTCTCGGAAGCAAATTAACTACCTGTATCACATCGCAGAGATAAGCTTTCTGCACAGTACGCTAACACATTAAGATGATACACTCTAATCGCTGTATGTGCTGCAGTTTTTCTATCAAAATACAAACCTTTATATGAAAAAAAACAAAATGCCACATTTTTACTTGACATCAGAATATCATCCAGCCTTGACATTACCAAAATGTATATACTTACAGATCAGAAAAAAATTTGTCTGGGAAACACAACCTTGGCTCCTTAAACAACCCACATTGCCGTTTACGTTACACGATGGGAACAAATCTGAGACTAACCCTTCCATCTTCCAGAACTCTTATCATGAACTCTTCACCCAATTTAGAAACCACACTAGAAATTATACTGATGGATCAAAGGATAAGGAAACGGCTAATGTAGCCTTCGTTAGTGGCAAAAACATAACAAATTTTCGTTTGGAAAACGATGCGTCCATTGTATTCAACCGAAATATGAGCAATATAAATTGTTAACAATGTATCGAATAGTAACGTATTTTAAATAGTTTTATCTTCTGTAACTCACTACGAGCACTGCATGCACTACACAATATAGAACTGAATAACCCATTATTAGTCAATCTCTTCGTCAATAATACGGAGCTTAGTACATCATATAATATAGTATAATGTTGGTTACCTAGTCATATTGCTATTAACGGTAATGCCGAAGCTTATCGCTCTGCTAAGATGGCTTGATTTTACACCACGTATCAAAAGGTATCTACGCCAGTAGTGGGAGGCATAATGGAATGATGCAGTGAGTAACAAACGTTACGCCATCAAACCAATCCTGAGAGAATGGACTCCATCCTACAGAACCATCCGCAGGGAGGAAGTAGTCATTGCAATAATCAGAATCGGTCATACATACATCACCCAATCCCACATACTAAAAGGTGAAACTCCATCAAAGTGCGTTTCTTGCCATGAACAATATACTGTTTAGAACTTTGCGACCAAAAACCTACACGTGATAAGTATTGCTAATATACATATCACTTGTATTTTAGATTTCCTAACGGAAGTAATTCATGCATGCATACATCCATCCATCCATCCATCCATCCATCCATCCACGCACGCACGCACGCACGCACGCACGCACACACACACACAAACACACACACACACACACACCTTAGGTTTAGGTTCTATTCAAAATCACTCAATCATTTGTTTGTAACTAAAAGTAAAGAGCTCTAGTGAAATAAGTTACTGTGTGTACTTACATATAAGTTGAATTGCACAGACCCAGATATGACATTGCATAATGTACCATCAGATCAGTGTCTTATTCAGTTTGTTAGGAATAAGTAAGAGAGCAAATATGGTCTCTGATCTGCTGGCCCATTATGCGGTGATTGGGTTTTGTTATTTGCTGTTTAGACTTGACTTGTGTTTAAGTATATATGATTCTGATAGTTATATTTCTGACAGAATAAAGTGATCCATTCAGTTCTTACCATTAGAATTGATGGTATTCTGATTTAGTGTGAGTTCAACATACAAACATTGCGTTAACTTGTCCATTAATTTGAAATAATGGGTCAAATTTAACAGGTTTTTTTCTTCTTCATGCTTAAGGTCCCATATGGTGTGTCCATTGCAGCCTCTGTGAGGGTTGGTAACAATCTCGGAGCAAATCAACCAGTCATGGCTGCATTGTCAGCTAGGACTTCCTTGATAATTGGTGGTCAGTAGTTCAAAACTTCTACCAATTAAAGAAAATAAATAGATATGGCCAAATTTAACACCTCTAAACTTTTCAAAACCTGGATTCCTTTGTAGATGGACACTTATTATGTTTGTAGATAGCCATTTATTTTGTTTGCTGATGTCCACTTATTTTGTTGGTTGATGGTCACTTATTTTGTTGGTTGATGGTCACTTATTTTGTTCCTATAAATCCTTACTGATATATGTGTATTAATTAAGGTTTTGGTTTAAGTTCTTATATACAGTCACTGCTCCAGTGGCCAAGTGGTTAGAGCATCCATCTCTTAGATGCTGGAGGTTGCAGGTTTGAACCCTGGCCAAGTCATACCTAAGACTTGCAAAAATGGTAAGAGGGTAATCTTAGGATTGGTCAGCCTGGTGTCAGGATAATGTGACTGGGTGGGACATCATACTACATGTCTACGGCATAATGCCCCAGAGCTAGACATATCTATAAACTGCCACACTGCAGTTATTGTAGCAATATGAATTGAAAAATTGTTATAAAACTATGTTAAAAATCTAAATCACACACACTTTCATACAGTCACAAGTCCAATACCCATGGAGAGATTGCTGTCATACATGGATTTTAGAAATGTGGATTTTATCCCTTTTCATATTTATGCACCCTACTCCTCACTGTTATCCACAGACAAAATCAAGATCATTCAGTAATCTTGTGAATTACGTTTTTATGTATGATTTTCTCCATGGTCACAAATTGAAAACTCTGGTAGGGTTAGTTATTGCACTTGGTCTATAGTATTAGGTAGTTTAGTACCCATTCATATCAATTTTAATTGAAACCCTGTTTTGAACCCCATGTTCAAAGTCACATGAAGATAAGATATTGTTAAAGGTTTTTATTAAATATGTTCTGTATGGTCATAAATTACAAACCAGTTTTGGTATCATACTTGGAGTGTAGAATTAGCGAGCTGTACTCATTCATATTCATGCATCCAGAAGAATGCTTTGGTTAAGGCTGTTTGAAATTCTTTGTTAAGTCTTTGGTTACAGTTTTTATTATACAGTAATAAATCTTGAACTTTGGAAGAGATAGCTGTCATACTCAAGCTGTAAAATCAGTAAGCATAGCCGTTTCATCATCAATCTTATATTGTCAATTTGACAAGGACTCATCAAGTTAATCAAATGAATTAGGAGAGTTAACTCTGCTGGAACTACACAGGGGTGTGGGTTACACAGACCCATTTCCATCCACGTGTCTTACATTTTAAAACAAAATTAAACAAACTACAAATACATTTTACCATTTTAAGCGCAACATGAAGAACAACACTTACAACATGCACCAATCAGATATATTATTGTTTATTTTTCCTTCTACATGCAACGTTCCCTCCATCTTAAGCTCTGCCTACCTGTACAATTGGTACTGGTCTACCTCATTAAAAGAGTTAAGTAAATGCGTTACTGTCATCAGGTGATGTAAATATATATAATATGTTTCTTTCTACTAACAAATGCATGGAAGCCAGAAATTGAAGTAAGGAGACTAGAACAGTCCAATCAGTTTAGAAAATGTTTTCGTCTAAACAAAATTTTCACAACATTGGATGTGTATATGTCGTTAAGTATATGTGAAGATGCACACATTGAACATATCGACATAAGAATGCCGAAATGTCGTAAAATTGACGTAAAGAGACACAACTGATACAATGTTTTCACAATTGGATTAGAGACTGTTGATAATATTCAAATGTCGTTTTTTAGCTGTCAATACATTCTTGAAAAAAGAAATACGATGTCCAGCTGGACTGAACATTGAACGATAGTCTGAAATATGTGTCATTATACATGACACACGACACACACACATAGGTTTCTACAAACTAACGTGTCAATTATTAGATCTCATATGTGACAAGAAATAAAATGTTACTTTATACGTACAAGTACATGATTTGCATAAACTATCTTCAACAGACCCATTCCGCCCAAAGAGATTTTAAACATTCAGAATTTATTTTTGATAAAACGTTAATTAACGTAATGTACATGATTGTCTGTCTTTAAGTAGCAGTGAAGAGAGGTAGGTGATACATTTATAAAGACTCATGAGTGATAGCCACAAATTGTGTCAATAGATAAGAAGTATAGCATACTTTACATAATTGAATTAGTCACAAAGATGTTGTCCAGATTGTCATGTGTCAAGTCTTTAACTTGAAAGAGATATAATAATTTTTTTTTAAAACTGATAAACTCATGGATATCATACATTGGCGTCAAGAAATACGGACCATAGACTAAGTTATATTAATGCATCAATTGCAATATAACGTTATCAAATATTCACGTATACATGTCATAAAGTACTTGAAGTACAAATTTAATAATCTGTGTTCACCGTATAAAAGTATGGCTGCCAGAAGTTCTAGTCAGGATACTAGAACAGTCCAGTGTCACGGAATTGTATATGACTGGTATCAATATGTATATGTGGTAAAAATGTACTCTGGTGTTGCTACCGCGTACAGCGTTACCGAGGGTTGTTTATTCATTATCATCTTTTAGTTTTTTCTGAAATAGGTGAGCTTAGCTCAATTCATACAGCATGTTCGAATTGTATGTATGTATGTATGTATGTATGTATGTATGTATGTATGTATGTATGTATGTATGTATGTCTGTATGTCTGTATGTCTGCATGTCTGTCTGTCTGTCTGTCTGTCTGTCTGTCTGTCTGTCTGTCTGTCTGTCTGTCTGTCTGTCTGTCTGTCTGTCTGTCTGTCTGTCTGTCTGTCTGTCTGTCTGTCTGTATGTATGTCTGTCTCTCTGTCTGTCTGTCCGTCCGTCCGTCCGTCCGTCTGTCGGTCGGTCGGTCGGTCGGTTGGTCGGTCGGTCGGTCGGTCTGTCTGTCTGTATGTCGGTAGGTAGGTAGGTAGATAGGTAGGTCTGTCTGTCTGTCTGTCTGTCTGTCTGTCTGTCTGTCTGTCTGTCTGTCTGTCTGTCCGTCCGTCCGTCCGTCCGTCCGTCCGTCCGTCGGTCGGTCGGTATGTCTGTCTGTCTGTATGTCGGTAGGTAGGTAGGTATGTAGGTATGTAGGTATGTAGGTATGTAGGTATGTATGTATGTATGTATGTATGTATGTATGTATGTATGTATGTATGTATGTATGTATGTATGTATGTATGTATTTGTGTGTGTGTGTGTGTGGGTGTGTGTGTATGTGTGTGAGTGTGTGTGTAAATTCATACTTGCACTTGTATTTGTCAATCTGGTGATCAGGCGTATTTCACGTCAGTTTCAAATACCTTTCGTTGAAATCATCTTTTGAGGTTTTTGTCACTGAGTTTCTCGTTACTGAGAATTCTATGTTAGGAACATTTTAATTTACCTTATCTTTTGTTTATAATGGTGTCATAATGGATTATATTTAAATTGCGTTTATAAATAAACATCTTATTAACGCAGTTGCTTTCAGTGTCTTCACTAATCTAGTCCCAATCCGGCTCATCTTGTGACATCCAGTCAGCTTAATAAATGGATGCGTCTGAACAAAATGTTCACAAAAGTTGTTTATCTATCGATAAGAAGTTATATAAACGGAATATTTCGTTCAATGCATGTATAAGGACACAAATTGACGTCAAGAGACGCGAATGAAGCAATGTGCCCAGTCAATCTAATACCTTCAAACGTCTAAATAATACGTTTACAAAATTGCATGTTTGTCCATAATATTTTTTGAAGAAAAAATAAATTAAACCTTGAGCTATATATATATATATATATATATATATATATATATATATATATATATATATATATATATATATATATATATAGGAAGATATCAATGTAAATGAAATGTTACTGTATACGAAGATCGCCAGTAATTGTCAAGGAAAAGTACATATTTGTCTCTCGTTGAGTAGCAGTGAAGATACGTACTGGATTTGTGTCTATTGATACATATATTATTGACAGAAACCCGTGTCAATCGACACGAAACATGTAATACTTTAAATAAATGCATTAGTCAACAAAACGTTGTCCAAAGTCCATGTGTCACTGTTATTTTTGAAATTAATATAATCCATCTATTGACATAAATACATTATATTCAGAGGTTCATGTCACGATACCCGAAAGACACAAACACTTATTTAATTAGTAACGTGCCAATAATAATGTCTAAACTATTCGTTTTGAGCAAACAATAGCTGTATACAAACAAATGCAGGATTGCCATTAATTGTCTTCAACAGACCCATTACGTCCAAAGGTCATTGTTAATTCACAAGTTTCACAAAACGTGAAGAAAACTACATGTTTATATGTGGTTGACTAGCAGCGAAGAGACCTAATGGATTTGTGTCTATCGACATATGCATGATTGCCGTGTCAACATTCACGAAACATCTACTATTTCCCGTGACTGCATTTGTCTAAAAAATGTTCTCTAAAATCCATGTGTTACAGTAATTTATTTTGTAGAAGTATCATCAGTTCCTTTATTTAACAAAGTGATGAATGGCTAACATTGGCTACATGAAACATAAATCATTGAATACATTATATAATTGCATAAAGGGTAACAGAACGTTAATAAATTTGCATGCGTATATGTCATAACGTAGTTGTGAATAAATATATTCAGTTCATAACTACTGACAAAATCGTGACTGCCAGAAATTGAAGTGAAGAAAATTGAATAGTCCATTAAGTTTAATACATACATACGTATGAATGAAACGGTCTCAACATTATTATATCGTTAAATGGTTGTAAAGAGAAATAAATTAAACCCATCTAGTGACGAATGCATACATGCCACAAATTGATGTCAAAAGCCTCGAATTATACAAAGATTTTCATATATGGATTAGAGTCAGTAAAGCAGTTTCAAACGTTCCAATTTGTTGTCAATACCTTTTTTTGCAGGTGCAAAAGATGTCCATTTTGAATGAATGATACATTAACGCCAGGAATATGTCACGATAAAAGAAACACACGTAATAAATTGTAAATTATCAAATTTAATGTGTGAAAAGAATCAAAATATGTACCTTATATGTACGGACATATGCTTATCCGACCGATTTTAACAAATGTGCTTCGTAAATTCATACGTTTCAACGCAACATAAAGAAAAGTATATGTTTTGTGTCATTAAGTAGGAGTGAAGAGAGGTAAGTGGTTCATGTATAGAGACTATTGCATCAATGCATAAAATGGAATCTGTGACGGGAACAACACAAAGCATTAAATAAATGAAGAAGCGTCAACTGCAGTTCATTTAAAATCTCATTACGTAGCTACAAACTAGGGATTTAAGTTGAAAAGAAAACGCTTGAAAGCATGATTTTACAAAAAAATCAACGATAATGTCAACATCAAGACACTAATGTTGCATTGTGTTATCGAGTGTTCTAATTGGCACAAACGTATCCATATTCGAGTGTTAAGTATGTACTACAATCAGTCGATATGGATAATACAAGGCTAAACGTACTTGAGCAGGAGAATAAATTAACATTTTGATTTTTAAACTCATTATAAAGTAAAATAATGTTTGTACATAACCAATGCAAATGAGGGACTACCACTGCCCTTCCTTCCAAAATGTTGTAATATAATTGAATATAATAATTATTTCAAATTCAGTGCCAGAAACATCTTGAAGATGCTCTCTCTCTTTCTCTCTCTCTCTCTCTCTATCTATCAATCTATATATATATATATATATATATATATATATATATATATATATATATATATATATATATATATATATATATATATATATTGATTCGTTTTAACAAATATAAACAAACCGAACATATATCCAAACAACCTTCTAACTGAATTCTAACTGAAACACTAAACATACCTAGAAATTTCAAAACAATAAAAGCACATAATTGTAAAATATAGCAATCAACAATAGAATTATGAGAAAAAAAGAAAGGTGCAATATATAATATAATATGGGAGGAAGTAGTGAATGACATAATGTGTAAACATGAGCAAGAAAACTGAGAGAGTACATTTAGGCTCTGTCCCCACAATAATTCATTACACATATAACATTTGAGTTGCAAGTACTTACTCACTGTTTGATTAACAGAAGAAGGGGCTAGAAGCAGGCACACGATACTAGTAATGTCCAAAAAATGCGAACGTTAAAATACACCATTCTATTGCCCATTGCCATTAAATGAAAAATTACAGGTTAAGCATGATTATGTAAATACGTCGGGGGAATAAAATACCGAAGAAACAAAATATTCTTCTTGAATGAAGACTTTGAAAAGGATCCACTTATGAAGATTATTGATGTTACTGATAATACACATTAACAAAACTATCCCACTATCTTGCTTATTTTTGCTTTAGAGATCTAACAAGGGGACCTGCATGTTACCAATGTATGGGACAGATATATCCAATAATTATGTCACAAGACGCCACGTAAAGCGAACAGGTCAGGGAAAGAGTCCAATAAAAAACACATGCAGATCGTGGACAGACAAAACATAAACACGAGGATCATAATGAAACAAAATATTCGCAACCTATCATTCAATTATATAATATTACCATTTCACTTCCGTTTACATTATTTTTCTTCTTTTGACACAAACCAAAACCAACATTTATTGGTAGCGAAATTAGTAAACATACGGAAATGGCATACGATTGTGGCAAGCTTAGCATATTTTATTAAATCAATTGAGATCCTTTCTCAAGAGGATCCCACCTTATATTTTAATGCTAAAATTAAATGAGAAACGACATACATGATCAAGGAATTAAATCAGTAAGTATGTATTTTCTTTACAACACACCATTTCTAAGCCACATTCAAAATTGGCAAATACAAAGAGTCAAGCCGGACCATGTAAAGAGTCCGTTTCTAATAATAAGACAGGACAACTGGGAATATATTTTGAACGAACATGTCGTCCTTACACACAAATCTATAGCACACATACAATATAGCAGATAAACAGACAGCACAGATAGAACATTGGACACACTTGGCAAATGTCACTGAAAAACATGATATATAGCTTAAACTAGTAATCATATCTAGATCAGTGATATTACCCACGCGGGGATAAATATCGATCAAGTATTTTTTTCCAATAAACTTTTGTGCGAATTTATTTGTATAAACAGTACATACATACTTGTTGGGGGCAAAGTAGGAGGCGAGGTGCATCTGCCTGGTGCCCCCATAAAAAATATAAATAGAAAATATGTAAAATATGTATAGCTCATAAGGTTTATATAATAACCTTTTCCCAAAACCCTATTTAAACAATATGGTTTTTCGAAAATGTCAAAAAATATGTTTCTCACTTTCCTTTCATTGACACCAAAAGACGTAAATTCATTTTTAGATTATGACATGATACAATTTTTCTTCAATTATCTCGATAAAAATGTTTTACTAATGTATTGATAGGGAGCTTGAATAGTAGCAATGAAAGCCATCAAAGTAAAACTTTGACTATAATTTTCCTGGAATGTTTGACCAAATATGGCTGCATTTTTAGGTTTCAAAATATATTCTGATATGGTTGACATGGGGATTAAGATTTTGTTACTCGCTAATTTCGTGCTTGTCAGATAACAAATGAATAACATATACAAATGTCCGTGTTATGTTTCGCTTTATATGAAGTTACTAGAAACTGAAACAACCCACGTTTTGTGACCACATATATGTTTATATGAAGAATACATATTTTATATTGCATATATTATAAAGCAGGTCTCATAATATCACGTCATCAGTAGTTTGATTTTTATATACATGCACTGTATATGTGGGCAGAACGCTAATGTATTTCATCCTTTGGGAAGAAAGTTATGTATAGTTTTTGGTATTCGGTGTTCAAAGGCCAAAAACGCTCAAATAATAAAATAATAAAAGAAATAACACATACGTTTATATACTGAATATATTAAGAAAACCCATTATATGTATCGTGCCCGTTGATGACAGTTTATAGCGATCATGCATTGTTCCGTTAAAATAACATTTTATTTCTTTTCACAGCTGATTAATCACTCTTAAAAAATAACATTTTAGATTTAATATTTGACACATTAATGCTTAAGAAACAATATATGTGCTTCGTGTCTCATGTGAACAATTTCTAGCAATCATCATTTGTCAATAGAAAGGAACATTTTTATTTTTACATTTTCTTATTGACTGCTGTGATGTTACTTTTGCAATCTACTAAATGACACTTTATAATTTATGAAAGTATTTGTACATGTTGTGTCTCCTGAAGCCTATTTCCGGCAATCAATCATTTATCAGTAGAAAGGGACATATTGTTTATATTCGCAAGCATTTATTGACAACTTAAATGCACTTTTGAGAGAGTTTTACTCACATTCATCTATTTATGCAAGTTTAAGTGTCATTCGCGTCTCTTGATGTCATTCTAATAGAACCATTTTGGTATCCATATTAGATTTTGGGTTATATTGAAATCGATGTATATTTAATATTTACTGAGGAAGAACTGTCAGATAGCACTTCATTTCAGTGCTAGCCTCCGATCAGTTTAGATTGCAACACCTTGTGTCCTTCGTGTTTCTTGACGTTAATAGAAAGGAAGCATTTTTGGTAGCCTTTGTAGATCTCTCGATTATATTGAAACCGACTTATATTTCACATTTTCTGATGAACATCTGTCAAATAGCACTACATTTCAATGCTAAACTTCAGTTTAGATTGTACGCACATAAAGTCTTTTTATGTAATTACATTTAGAATCTTACTACTAAATGCATGCAGCGTCTGACAAATTTTATAAGCAGATAAACAATTGGAGAAATGATTCCCCTGTATGAATGCATTTTGATGTACTTCTCCAAAACTGTTTCAGGTAGATTGTGCCATACGTCAATTTGTTTACATTCTAAATAATCAAATTAAAAGTTT
Source organism: Unio delphinus (assembly GCA_029339505.1). Lineage (NCBI taxonomy): Eukaryota > Metazoa > Mollusca > Bivalvia > Unionida > Unionidae > Unio > Unio delphinus. Next base: position 2,102,231 of record JAQISU010000351.1, on the reverse strand, counting down.
GACAAGTTCAAATGCAATTACTGAAATGTATTTAGTGAACATTTTTTAATCGAACAACCACCTAACTTGTTTACCGGTTATTCCTTCTTTAAACTTCTTCAAGAGTCCACTTATCGGTGCAATAGTAAGGATTAAGATGTAGTTCATTTACTCATTCCTAACGCCATCGCTTCTGGCGTTTATTGTGACTCGTGTGTTTGCGTGAGGTGGCTAGGTGGAAACATTCAATAGTTTAAATGAGATGATTTTAACTGGCGATGCAATTTGATATTTCTTGCCATCCCTAGTCTGTCTACTATTTGCATTTACCTTATAATATGTAACCCACATCATTTTGTATTCTTCCTGATATATCTAAAACAAGACCGAACCGTGTAATGCATATACCATGTGCCGATACCTTTACAAATGTGTACGGATGAGTGAAATGTATCAGCTAAATTACAAGAGATGCACAAAAATAGACATCGATCAGCAAGGTAGATATGTTTTACCGCAAATTTGTTATTCTGCCAGTTCTGAATCTTTTCTGCAGACCCATATTATATTTTGAAACAATTTCTGCTAATGTCGAGGATATTCACAGCGTCGCTTTTCATACTATTCCATGCCTACACAAGAATAAATTTTACATGATTGATTTCAATAGCTAAATTTAACTATGCGGCACATTTGCGTCCACACCAGCACGATATTTATCTATGTATTTATCCAGTCAAATCAAGTGTAAGTTAACTATACGGTTGCTTTTGTAAAACACAGACATACCAACAAATTCAACACACGTGTGATTGTTGCTACATCAATTTCAATCACTTTTTCAAGACCATACGTATCAGTAATTCAAACTGACATGGGCATGCTACAGTTGTTACGAACAACTTTAATATCGTGTTAATACAAGCAGATGATATCGCTGTTTTTATGTGGGCGCCATGCAAATACTCGAAAAGCATTAATTCGGAGATCTAACCTCACTCCGTTACTCTTTGTGTAAAACACTTTAACGATATGTTTCTTATTCGACGCTGGGGAAAAGAATATATGATGGTGGTGTTGCAACCTATGCTTAGCGTTTTCTTGTGAAAGGCATTTAATGTTATACCACAGTTGATCATCATCCAATGGCACAATAATTTTCAGAGGATCCGATTTAAACAATTGTTTAAACAAATCAGTAAATTTTGAGTGTATTCCTGATCAAGCATAGAAAATGATCGTTGAACGAACTCGTAATGTAAATGAGGATCTTTCAGTTTCATCACCATCCTTGGAATTTAAATGTACAGTTTGTGCAGAGTAGACAATGGCAGAAGGTTGTGCGTTTAATTATATCTTTATACCATGGACAGCGACATTATATTATTGGATCATTGTCACGGATTGAAGCCATGGTGGAACTTGATTAGTGAAGACACCGAAAGCAACTGCGTTAATAACATGTTACTAATGAACGCAATTTAAATATAAAAAATACGACACCATTATAAACAAGCTATAAGGAAAATTATAACTTTTCGTAACCTGGAACTATCAACAACAACTTTCTGAACGAAACAAATCTCAATAGATGAATTTAACGAAAATAATTTAAAATTAACATGAATATCGTCATTTGACCCGATCAAGAAAAACAAACATATTTATGAATGTACGAATATATCTCTTGTAATACGAGAACGATGTATATGCCTGTAATTTGAATTAAATCTTTCATATAATGATTTAACTAGGTAAAAGCATGTAAGTATGATTTTATCGTTCAAATAACGATTTAGCACTGTACAGATGAAATTATGAATGTATGAATTTATCGTTCAAATAACGATGTATCAATGTATATTATAGGCAATGCTAGAATTCTCCATATATCGTATGTATATAGCACACACGCATTTATATATATATATATATATATATATATATATATATATATATATATATATATATATATATATATAAATATATATATATATATATATATATATATATATATATATATATACATATATATATTAATTTGTTATGGATAAAATCATATACCTTCAAAGTTTCAAAATCGAACAGAGTATGCATGCATTTCTGTCAGTTGCGAAGACATCATGATAACTCTAAGCGCACACTGGATGTAACACTTATTCCAGGTTTCAGTAAACAAAGTGTTTGGGTGTCATATTCGACAGAAAGCTGAGTTTTTTTCCCGCACATTAATAGTTTGAATGATATATGTTTGAAAGAGGTACATATCGGTTTCGGGATAGAAGGAGAGAGCGAGATACAGATATATACACAGAAACATAGAGTTGCACAGAGGGAGAGAGAGATCGTGTGGTGTGTAGACAAATTGCTATTCAGACAGACCAAGTTACGGTGCAGGTGACACATAATGAGACATGTATAATATGGTCAAACAGATGTGATGAAAGGCTAAAGGAAAGATAGAGAGGGTGCAGAAAGAGAGAGAGAGACAAATAGAGAGAGAAACATAGGCATATATAAAGAGAGACCTACACAGCTAGACAATGAGTTGCAAAGAGAGAGTATGTGTTGAAACATGAATATATTGATATAATAGTCTACAGGGTAGCAGAAACATGATGAAAGGAGACAATCTGGTAAAACAGACAAGCATACAGACCAATGAGAGAGACAGACATATATACATACATATTGACAGAGAGAAACATAGAGAGATAAAGAAAGCGAGCGAGAAAGAGAGAAGGGGAGAGGGAGAGGAAGGAAAAATAATGAGTAGGAGAAGGATGTTTTTGGTTGGTTGATGAACAATTACAATAGGGGCATTTTATTAGCAAGATATTAATGTTAGCAAAATAAAGTTGCATTTTTAAGAAACGTTTAGCACCGTATGATTCTTATCGGCACGTTTCGGTTCACTTCTGAATATGTACATTGGTTGCTAATTATTTTGCCGATAATGTAATTTGTTTAGATTACAGTATCTAACATCATTACGTTGTATTGTATATGCCCATGCCAGACATAGTACACGTTGTTAAATGTACTTTGTGATTAGTGTATAAAGCTGACCGGAATGACTTGATTGATCGACCATAATAGCTGTGAAGCTGGACGAACGTAGCCGGTTATCGGGCGTTGTGGACTGAGATTGGAGGTTGCTGATTGCTTGGGTGACCAGCCTGGAATACTGACGTCTTGATTGACTATTATCACTGGTGAACTTGTGTGTTGGTGACGGAGTGTGTAACTCCAGATGTATTGTATTTAGCCGTGGGTTAATGTTTTGGGGTTTTAGAACCCAGTGTGTGTTTGGACTGTAAAGGTAATTTGTATATGTGTCCCATTTGTTTACATTTCACTATGTGAGTAAATACATTTCACTATATGAGTTTAGCACTAAATGTTGTACTATCGGATTAAAACACATTATTGTTTTCGTTGCAAAATTACTGTGAAGCATTTATCCCTTTTCCAGTGCTGTGGTATACCATTTGTTTTATCATAATTATTATTTAGTCTGTGCGTTTAATGTTATGTTAATTGATCCAATATTTGCATCATTTGCACTCAGATATTACTCATAATTAATCAACCATTCAAGCCATTTGTCTTTTTACATTGTATTTGTATCACAATCAATATCGTTCTGTTGTAAATCTAAATTTATAGCCGGTTATCTTGTTACGATGGTAAACGTAGATAACATATCTCTTTTTCTAAAAGTTATTTTCTTTCCTTATCTTTATTAAAATGAAACATTATCGTTGTGTGAGTGTGCCCATCCGTATCACTTGCCAGTCGAAGGCTGACCAGTTAAATGTAGATCTCTTGTTCTTGACTGCACCATTATTAACACAACGATGGACGAAACAGATAATGAGTAATCGTCTACTCTTTGTATTTGCCTTCTTGCACCACACACGTGAGGACATTCTTACGAAGTAACAGTACAAACAAAATACAGCTAATGTGGGTGACGTTTAGGTTTGTATTATGTCTTTCTCACAAACGTTTGATGTACATGATCTAAAGTGCTACGTTGTGTTGGCTATTACATTGTATGTTTATATTTGGGGAGAGACTTGCGAAATGAACTATTCAACTAGGAATCCGTACTGTGTTGGAGATTATAATCACACGTTGGTGGGTAAGGTCCATTCAGTTTTCATCGATCCAGTTCGTCAGTTTGATTATCAATCCGACATTCAAATTGTTGTATTTATCAATTATTTATGCATCTTTCACTTGAAGATACAAACAAGCCATCAATCAATATCAATTATTTTGTAAAGTCATCGTTTGTTCCTGCCCATATCCAGCTATTCATCTCGCTTTGAATCGACCTCACATTAAAACCTATCATTTGTGTACAATATAGATGTACAATAGAATTACCCCATATGCCAGTACTAATTTGGGGACCTTCAAAACTTGATGAAGTAACATTACTACAACCGATACAGAAACAATGCTGAATATATCGAATGATATTCCGTACACCAATCCAGGAGTATAACCATTTTTAAATTCGATAGGTGGCAATCTAATTATTCTTGATTTTATTTTTTTTATTTTGACTGTCTTGAATCCCGTACACGTCATAATTCATTGATTAAATTCATGGTTCAACCTTAAGCAATAATTTAACCAATCAATCCATACACTTGAGTACAATTTAGACTGGATAATTCATAGACTTGATGATAGCATCCTGTAATCAACCATTTTGTCCCACGAACTTGCATCAGATCACCTCTGCACTTTATGCTATTCGACGTACCAATTGCTAACCCTCCACCTTTTTTTGCTACCAAGATAAATCTCCGTATGCTAAATATAAGCTAATTAATACATGACATCGAAGTAAAACCTAACAACTTGCGTACATCCTCTAATATAAAACTGCCCGCGATCATTGCTTGAAAATCATGTGCCAGCCACCAAGTGCAGATTATGAATTAAAACAAGTGTTCTCCTTGGTATGGCAATGTTAGGGACCAGCTTCGCATTGCTAAACTATTCACAAACAAATACATGAATCAGCTAAAAAAAACGTCATGGAAATAGTCCATTTAGCAAAATTATGCCACTACCAGTAATACGAACACGGAGAGTTACAGCTGCAAAGAGCTTTTTGAGATAAAAAACAAACTCATGTCAAAAAGAGCAAAAGCCACGTGAACTTGATCTCAAATTCGAACAGCATTGCTACTTGAGTGCTCAGACCCAATAGTGCCTTCACTAAACCATTTTCTTGATAACTTTCTCTCCCTCTTTGGGGAAATTCACATTATCTTTCAAATGCACCATCGTAAAGACTCATCTGAAGAAAAGAATACTTGACCATAACGATTTAAAGGACAAAGGCCCGGTTTCTTATCTGCCACTGATACAAAACAAGCGTAGACAATGTTTTTCTAATCAAGGTTGTATCTCATTTGAATTCAATCAGTTTTATTTAGCAATGTACACTTTACATATCACCCTTGCCACATTACTTAAACTACTGTTCTGAAAATATTTAATGACATTCTCTCTGCTTTACAGTCCTCGCCCTCCTTGATATGTCGTCAGCATTTGTTGAAATAGACCATGATATATTACTCAACCGTCTACAACATGTATTTGACATTCAAATTACAGCTCTTGGATGGTTCGTGTCCTACTTAAACAACAAGAGACATATTGTATATGCAAATGGAATAATCTCCTTCCCAGTTGATCAATGTTGCGTTGTTCCTTACTTGTCTTTTCTTGGATATGTTTCCGTATGTATATATATATATATATATATATATATATATATATATATATATATATATATATATATATGCAAACGCTCTCATCTGTCATCGCTCATTACATATTGTATCACCAATTGTACATTGATGACCGGTCTATCCCACGAACTGAAGTTGTTACTACCATTACTGAGTAGAGATGTGCATTGCGGATGTGAAATAATGGAATACATATAACAAGATGAAATTTAATGATTTTACAACCGAGGCCATTCTGATCACAACACAATGACTTTGTCCTTCACAACATTTGCCTAAAACAATACATATTAGTAGCAGCAACAATACATTTATAATTTCATGTTTGTTTTTTTTTGTGGTTTCTCTGCAGTGTTGTCAAATCATTATACATGTAAAGCGCTTAGAGCTTCTTAAGATTAGGCGCTCTACTAAGTCCTCCTTTTTATTATTATTGTTATTATTATTATTATTATTATTATTATTATTATTATTATTATTATTATTATTATTATTATTATATTTATTATTATTATTATTATTGTTATTATTATTATTATTATTATTATTATTATTATTATTATTATTATAATTATTATTATTATTATTATTATTATTATTATTATTATTATTATTATTATTATTATTATTATTATTAGTATCATTTTATTTAATTTTTTATTTTTTATATTTTCTTTTGACAGAAATTTCTGACAAGTATGCTTTGGTCAGAAGTAACCAGTCATTGATATCTCTTCACAACAACTTAATGACAGTTTAATATCCAGTTTTGAAACCGTTTAGACAAATATGCATTTATCACTCTAATTTGATGATTTGTGTCGTTTAATGCCGATTTATGACATATATCATTTGACAGTAGCGGGGAATCATTTGTTTGAATTAACGGCAATTTAATGACAGTATAATATGTACTTTTGATAACGTTTTGTTTAGACTAATGAATTTTAAATATTCATTGTAAGTATTTGGAGTCTTGGAGGCCATTACTGTCTCTCAGTTTGAACATAACCTTTATATATCTGCACAACTTCTTAATGACAGTTAAAGTGTTATTTTTGAGAACGTTGAATTGACACTTAATTATTTATCAACGCAATGTATGCTTCATGTCTCTTGACGCCAATATCTAGCAATCCTCCATTTATCAGTAGAATTGAACCCTTGACATCTCTTTCAAACAAAGAAAAGACAGACAAACAAGCACTGTTAAGGCCTGATTCTTGACATTTGTCCATTCATGAAACTCAGTAATTGCTCTATGTCTCTGAAGGACTAAATTAAACAAACAAAAGTGAAATTTTGAAAACGTCATAATAAGACCTGTACATGTATTTAACACAACGAAGTGACGCCGTATCTATATGCAAACGTCTACCAATCATGCATTTATGAGAAAAGAATGGAACAGTTTTTATTTCGTCAAAATATTTAATGACAGTTAAACAAGTACTTCTGACAACGATTCGTTTGCACTAATGCATATATTAACTGCAATTGATGGCTCGAGTCCCTTGACGCCATTTACAGGGATTTGTCACTAAAAAGGAAACCTTTATATTAATTTACAACTAATTAATGACTGGTGAAGAAAAACATTTCAGAATGCGTTGTTGATACATATGAATTTATGAAAATCATTTGCTTGTGGGGCTAATTTCAGTCAATCATCCATTTGACGTTAGAAAAGAACCCCTTATATATCTTCACAACTAATACATTACAGTTACATATGCACATCTCAGAATGTTTTGTTTAAACATATGAATTAATGAAAGTGATCTGACTGATCACGTCTACTGCGGTCAATTGTTGGCGGGCAACATGTTGCAGAAGAAAGGGTAATTATAATTGTACCCATCAACTCTATTGTATAAACACATGCATTTTTTTAGACGTTGTTGGGAGCTATTAATTTTTAAAACAATGTATGGTTAATGCCTCTTGACACAGAGTTATGGGAGTCTTAAATTTCTCAATAGTGCCCTTTCAGTACATTGTGATGAAAGTTAATGACATTGGAACAGCACTATTTTGAACTGAACATTTTATTGACGTTTTTTGAAAATTTATGAACTTGATTCGAACGGTTAATGTATCCTGACGGTAAAGTCTGCCAATCATGCCATTCTCAGCAAAGGGCAAACAATACTGCTACAAATGCAGTGTATATCTTCATGCCAATGGTGTCAATCATGGATCTGTTAGTAGTGAGAGACGCTTTATATATATCCGAAATAAATAAATGAGAGTTGAACGTGCACTTCTGAAAACATGTTAAAATTTATAATTTGTAAATGTTTAAAAGTCATTTGATGCACCGTTTCCATTCACGTCGATGTCTATCACATCGTTTTGTCAGTATAAATTAATTCCTTTTCCTCTTCACAACTACTTAATGACAGCAATAAGTGCACTTTGTAGAACGTTTGTCAGAGTCGTATGCGTTGCTTTAAACCTTTGGATTCTTCACATCTCTTAAAGCTTCTATATGGTAATCATTCATTTGTCAGTCACTCCTATCAAATACAACATACACATAATTTAAGAAAGTTATCTTGAACTTTTTGAAATCGATTAATTTATGAAACTGGTGTAATGGTGCAAGTGTTTCGCAACTCCTTCCTAAAAGCGATGGCTTAACGGGTCATGTAATTTTACGACACTAAAAGGAGGCTTCATGGGTTAATCCTAGGTAATTGTATCTACTGAGTATAGCATCTGTGTATCCCTGGCACTTGAATAGGTCCCATTGTTAGGCTGCATAGTGGGCGGGGAGGTTCGGTGCTAAGATTTTAACAAACAATTATAAAAATTTCAAAACAAAATCAAAACAAACGCACCATACCACTGTCTGACTGAAGACGAACCATGTGGTGTGGAATCATTTCCAGGCTTCATGTTTATTCAGTCGAAATAAAGAATGACTCAAAACAACGTTTTGCATTTCGCCATTTGTAATATAATAGACCGTAGCGGGATATATTAAATACCAAAAATCGTAAGCAACAATTAAACTGGCTTGCTGTCTGTTCAGTGAGAGCGAAAAAGCCAAAAGGAAAATATAGAAAAATAAAACATTAGTCAGCCTTCCAGTGACCTCATTCGCTCACACTACAATGAATACGTCCAAAGGCATGATGCGGTGTCGTGACTTGGCTCAACTCAGCGACACATATGTAATCGAAGGGATGAACAATGAAGGTGTCACTGCAGTGCGTATAATACATACTAAACATGCAAGCATTATGCAGGACACAAGCACATTTGTACTCACTTTTAACAAACCAACAGTACCCAAAGTGGTCATAGATGTTTTTCCAAGTGAAGGACAATAAAAAAATTATAAACCCCCATAAATTCTATAATTGCCAAATTACGGACATCACCAAGATCGATGTTCCAAAGTCAAAATATGTGGCCTATTCGTAGACCATTCTCGTCAGGAATCTGATTGTAAAGAAACTCCGACTTGTGTCAAATGTGTCAAGGAACATCACGCCAATTCCAAGGATTGGGATACATCGAAACAGTATAAGGTGATTCAGAAGGTAAAGTTTACATAACATTCCCTACCCAGAGTCCATAAAACTTGTTCAGGTAAAAACATCCCTTCCTGGCCCATCCTTCTCAACTGTCGTGAAACACAGTCTGACAAGCACGAAGGACGCAAACTCACAGACGGATCAACCCGCTTCAGCAAGTGTTAATATCCACCATTACCATCCACATAAAGCTCATCAACACAAATTACATCCAGGAACACCCTACCACCGAAATCATCAGTAAATAAAAAAAATACAATCAAATAAGCAGAAAATATGTCAAATGATCCGATCAAACTTTGCAAAATGTTTGGAAACGTTGAGAATATGGAGGCATACGAAACTGCACCATGTCCTAAATGTTGGTGAAAAACCTACTAAAAACAAATACACTCCCGTACTACCTCCAGACAAATAACAACACAGATTGCCGCCGCCAATGGTCAAATCTAGCTCCACAATCTCCACCTTAACATGATAATGAGGACCACCATCTTACAATGGAGCTGTCGATGACTTAATACTAACTACAATGATAATAATCTGCTCTTAAATAAACATGCCCCTCCATTTCTATGTTTACAGTAAAAACATCCTGAAAGAGATAACAACTTGTCCCAGTTTTACACGTTTTCAAAACGCTGACAGGTCCTGATGAGGAGTCTCTGTTGTTCTGAAAAAATAGTGTAATTTAGACATTCGTCACTTTAAATAAAAATGTACAAGCCATATATGTAAGCGTCACTCTAGATCGAGTGAATACCTTTTGGTATTTTTACTTACCTCCAAACACCAACTTAGTACGAAACCAATTTGACAATCTTGTTCAACAACGTCCCGAGCCTATTATTTTACTCGGGGATTTGAACGCCCATAATATTCTATGTGGATCAAAATCAGATAAACGACAGAAGCCAAAAAGTTTACGATTTCTTTTATAGGCATGATCCATATTATACGTAAGACAAGGTACATACACGTGTGTATATTGGACAATGTGCTCGCCTTCACTGCTGACCGGGGTGCTGCTAAATGAACATCATCAACTTGTATATAATATTTATCCTCTCCAACCTAAACTATTGATGTTTTTTATGCTTCAGCTAGGATGTCATATTTGAACATGATTGACCCAATGCATCATCTGGGAATACGACTCATTATTGGAACATTTAATACATCTCGATATGAACGCTTTCTCTCGGAAGCAAATTAACTACCTGTATCACATCGCAGAGATAAGCTTTCTGCACAGTACGCTAACACATTAAGATGATACACTCTAATCGCTGTATGTGCTGCAGTTTTTCTATCAAAATACAAACCTTTATATGAAAAAAAACAAAATGCCACATTTTTACTTGACATCAGAATATCATCCAGCCTTGACATTACCAAAATGTATATACTTACAGATCAGAAAAAAATTTGTCTGGGAAACACAACCTTGGCTCCTTAAACAACCCACATTGCCGTTTACGTTACACGATGGGAACAAATCTGAGACTAACCCTTCCATCTTCCAGAACTCTTATCATGAACTCTTCACCCAATTTAGAAACCACACTAGAAATTATACTGATGGATCAAAGGATAAGGAAACGGCTAATGTAGCCTTCGTTAGTGGCAAAAACATAACAAATTTTCGTTTGGAAAACGATGCGTCCATTGTATTCAACCGAAATATGAGCAATATAAATTGTTAACAATGTATCGAATAGTAACGTATTTTAAATAGTTTTATCTTCTGTAACTCACTACGAGCACTGCATGCACTACACAATATAGAACTGAATAAGCCATTATTAGTCAATCTCTTCGTCAATAATACGGAGCTTAGTACATCATATAATATAGTATAATGTTGGTTACCTAGTCATATTGCTATTAACGGTAATGCCGAAGCTTATCGCTCTGCTAAGATGGCTTGATTTTACACCACGTATCAAAAGGTATCTACGCCAGTAGTGGGAGGCATAATGGAATGATGCAGTGAGTAACAAACGTTACGCCATCAAACCAATCCTGAGAGAATGGACTCCATCCTACAGAACCATCCGCAGGGAGGAAGTAGTCATTGCAATAATCAGAATCGGTCATACATACATCACCCAATCCCACATACTAAAAGGTGAAACTCCATCAAAGTGCGTTTCTTGCCATGAACAATATACTGTTTAGAACTTTCCGACCAAAAACCTACACGTGATAAGTATTGCTAATATACATATCACTTGTATTTTAGATTTCCTAACGGAAGTAATTCATGCATGCATACATCCATCCATCCATCCATCCACGCACGAACGCACGCACGCACGCACGCACGCACACACACACACAAACACACACACACACACACACACACACACCTTAGGTTTAGGTTCTATTCAAAATCACTCAATCATTTGTTTGTAACTAAAAGTAAAGAGCTCTAGTGAAATAAGTTACTGTGTGTACTTACATATAAGTTGAATTGCACAGACCCAGATATGACATTGCATAATGTACCATCAGATCAGTGTCTTATTCAGTTTGTTAGGAATAAGTAAGAGAGCAAATATGGTCTCTGATCTGCTGGCCCATTATGCGGTGATTGGGTTTTGTTATTTGCTGTTTAGACTTGACTTGTGTTTAAGTATATATGATTCTGATAGTTATATTTCTGACAGAATAAAGTGATCCATTCAGTTCTTACCATTAGAATTGATGGTATTCTGATTTAGTGTGAGTTCAACATACAAACATTGCGTTAACTTGTCCATTAATTTGAAATAATGGGTCAAATTTAACAGGTTTTTTTCTTCTTCATGCTTAAGGTCCCATATGGTGTGTCCATTGCAGCCTCTGTGAGGGTTGGTAACAATCTCGGAGCAAATCAACCAGTCATGGCTGCATTGTCAGCTAGGACTTCCTTGATAATTGGTGGTCAGTAGTTCAAAACTTCTACCAATTAAAGAAAATAAATAGATATGGCCAAATTTAACACCTCTAAACTTTTCAAAACCTGGATTCCTTTGTAGATGGACACTTATTATGTTTGTAGATAGCCATTTATTTTGTTTGCTGATGTCCACTTATTTTGTTGGTTGATGGTCACTTATTTTGTTGGTTGATGGTCACTTATTTTGTTCCTATAAATCCTTACTGATATATGTGTATTAATTAAGGTTTTGGTTTAAGTTCTTATATACAGTCACTGCTCCAGTGGCCAAGTGGTTAGAGCATCCATCTCTTAGATGCTGGAGGTTGCAGGTTTGAACCCTGGCCAAGTCATACCTAAGACTTGCAAAAATGGTAAGAGGGTAATCTTAGGATTGGTCAGCCTGGTGTCAGGATAATGTGACTGGGTGGGACATCATACTACATGTCTACGGCATAATGCCCCAGAGCTAGACATATCTATAAACTGCCACACTGCAGTTATTGTAGCAATATGAATTGAAAAATTGTTATAAAACTATGTTAAAAATCTAAATCACACACACTTTCATACAGTCACAAGTCCAATACCCATGGAGAGATTGCTGTCATACATGGATTTTAGAAATGTGGATTTTATCCCTTTTCATATTTATGCACCCTACTCCTCACTGTTATCCACAGACAAAATCAAGATCATTCAGTAATCTTGTGAATTACGTTTTTATGTATGATTTTCTCCATGGTCACAAATTGAAAACTCTGGTAGGGTTAGTTATTGCACTTGGTCTATAGTATTAGGTAGTTTAGTACCCATTCATATCAATTTTAATTGAAACCCTGTTTTGAACCCCATGTTCAAAGTCACATGAAGATAAGATATTGTTAAAGGTTTTTATTAAATATGTTCTGTATGGTCATAAATTACAAACCAGTTTTGGTATCATACTTGGAGTGTAGAATTAGCGAGCTGTACTCATTCATATTCATGCATCCAGAAGAATGCTTTGGTTAAGGCTGTTTGAAATTCTTTGTTAAGTCTTTGGTTACAGTTTTTATTATACAGTAATAAATCTTGAACTTTGGAAGAGATAGCTGTCATACTCAAGCTGTAAAATCAGTAAGCATAGCCGTTTCATCATCAATCTTATATTGTCAATTTGACAAGGACTCATCAAGTTAATCAAATGAATTAGGAGAGATAACTCTGCTGGAACTACACAGGGGTGTGGGTTACACAGACCCATTTCCATCCACGTGTCTTACATTTTAAAACAAAATTAAACAAACTACAAATACATTTTACCATTTTAAGCGCAACATGAAGAACAACACTTACAACATGCACCAATCAGATATATTATTGTTTATTTTTCCTTCTACATGCAACGTTCCCTCCATCTTAAGCTCTGCCTACCTGTACAATTGGTACTGGTCTACCTCATTAAAAGAGTTAAGTAAATGCGTTACTGTCATCAGGTGATGTAAATATATATAATATGTTTCTTTCTACTAACAAATGCATGGAAGCCAGAAATTGAAGTAAGGAGACTAGAACAGTCCAATCAGTTTAGAAAATGTTTTCGTCTAAACAAAATTTTCACAACATTGGATGTGTATATGTCGTTAAGTATATGTGAAGATGCACACATTGAACATATCGACATAAGAATGCCGAAATGTCGTAAAATTGACGTAAAGAGACACAACTGATACAATGTTTTCACAATTGGATTAGAGACTGTTGATAATATTCAAATGTCGTTTTTTAGCTGTCAATACATTCTTGAAAAAAGAAATACGATGTCCAGCTGGACTGAACATTGAACGATAGTCTGAAATATGTGTCATTATACATGACACACGACACACACACATAGGTTTCTACAAACTAACGTGTCAATTATTAGATCTCATATGTGACAAGAAATAAAATGTTACTTTATACGTACAAGTACATGATTTGCATAAACTATCTTCAACAGACCCATTCCGCCCAAAGAGATTTTAAACATTCAGAATTTATTTTTGATAAAACGTTAATTAACGTAAAGTACATGATTGTCTGTCTTTAAGTAGCAGTGAAGAGAGGTAGGTGATACATTTATAAAGACTCATGAGTGATAGCCACAAATTGTGTCAATAGATAAGAAGTATAGCATACTTTACATAATTGAATTAGTCACAAAGATGTTGTCCAGATTGTCATGTGTCAAGTCTTTAACTTGAAAGAGATATAATAATTTTTTTTTAAAACTGATAAACTCATGGATATCATACATTGGCGTCAAGAAATACGGACCATAGACTAAGTTATATTAATGCATCAATTGCAATATAACGTTATCAAATATTCACGTATACATGTCATAAAGTACTTGAAGTACAAATTTAATAATCTGTGTTCACCGTATAAAAGTATGGCTGCCAGAAGTTCTAGTCAGGATACTAGAACAGTCCAGTGTCACGGAATTGTATACGACTGGTATCAATATGTATATGTGGTAAAAATGTACTCTGGTGTTGCTACCGCGTACAGCGTTACCGAGGGTTGTTTATTCATTATCATCTTTTAGTTTTTACTGAAATAGGTGAGTTTAGCTCAATTCATACAGCATGTTCGAATTGTATGTATGTATGTATGTATGTATGTATGTATGTATGTATGTATGTATGTATGTATGTATGTATGTATGTATGTATGTATGTATGTATGTATGTATGTATGTATGTATGTATGTATGTATGTATGTATGTATGTATGTCTGTATGTCTGCATGTCTGTCTGTTTGTCTGTCTGTATGTCTGTCTGTCTGTATGTCTGTCTGTCTGTATGTATGTATGTATGTATGTCTGTCTGTCTGTCTGTCTGTCTGTCTGTCCGTCCGTCCGTCCGTCCGTCCGTCGGTCGGTCGGTCGGTCGGTCTGTCTGTCTGTATGTCGGTAGGTAGGTAGGTAGGTAGGTAGGTAGGTAGGTAGGTCTGTCTGTCTGTCTGTCTGTCTGTCTGTCCGTCTGTCCGTTCGTCCGTCCGTCCGTCCGTCGGTCGGTCGGTCGGTCGGTATGTCTGTCTGTCTGTATGTCGGTAGGTAGGTAGGTAGGTAGGTAGGTATGTAGGTATGTAGGTATGTAGGTATGTATGTATGTATGTATGTATGTATGTATGTATGTATGTATGTATGTATGTATGTATGTATGTATGTATGTATGTATGTATGTATTTGTGTGTGTATGTGTGTGGGTGTGTGTGTATGTGTGTGAGTGTGTGTGTAAATTCGTACTTGCACTTGTATTTGTCAATCTGGTGATCAGGCGTATTTCACGTCAGTTTCAAATACCTTTCGTTGAAATCATCTTTTGAGGTTTTTGTCACTGAGTTTCTCGTTACTGAGAATTCTATGTTAGGAACATTTTAATTTACCTTATCTTTTGTTTATAATGGTGTCATAATGGATTATATTTAAATTGCGTTTATAAATAAACATCTTATTAACGCAGTTACTTTCAGTGTCTTCACTAATCTAGTCCCAATCCGGCTCATCTTGTGACATCCAGTCAGCTTAATAAATGGATGCGTCTGAACAAAATGTTCACAAAAGTTGTTTATCTATCGATAAGAAGTTATATAAACGGAATATTTCGTTCAATGCATGTATAAGGACACAAATTGACGTCAAGAGACGCGAATGAAGCAATGTGCCCAGTCAATCTAATACCTTCAAACGTCTAAATAAAACGTTTACAAAATTGCATGTTTGTCCATAATATTTTTTGAAGAAAAAATAAATTAAACCTTGAGCTATATATATATATATATATATATATATATATATATATATATATATATATATATATAGGAAGATATCAATGTAAATGAAATGTTACTGTATACGAAGATCGCCAGTAATTGTCAAGGAAAAGTACATATTTGTCTCTCGTTGAGTAGCAGTGAAGATACGTACTGGATTTGTGTCTATTGATACATATATTATTGACAGAAACCCGTGTCAATCGACACGAAACATGTAATACTTTAAATAAATGCATTAGTCAACAAAACGTTGTCCAAAGTCCATGTGTCACTGTTATTTTTGAAATTAATATAATCCGTCTATTGACATAAATACATTATATTCAGAGGTTCATGTCACGATACCCGAAAGACACAAACACTTATTTAATTAGTAACGTGCCAATAATAATCTCTAAACTATTCGTTTTGAGCAAACAATAGCTGTATACAAACAAATGCAGGATTGCCATTAATTGTCTTCAACAGACCCATTACGTCCAAAGGTCATTGTTAATTCACAAGTTTCACAAAACGTGAAGAAAACTACATGTTTATATGTGGTTGACTAGCAGCGAAGAGACCTAATGGATTTGTGTCTATCGACATATGCATGATTGCCGTGTCAACATTCACGAAACATCTACTATTTCCCGTGACTACATTTGTCTAGAAAATGTTCTCTAAAATCCATGTGTTACAGTAATTTATTTTGTAGAAGTATCATCAGTTCCTTTATTTAACAAAGTGATGAATGGCTAACATTGGCTACATGAAACATAAATCATTGAATACATTATATAATTGCATAAAGGGTAACAGAACGTTAATAAATTTGCATGCGTATATGTCATAACGTAGTTGTGAATAAATATATTCAGTTCATAACTACTGACAAAATCGTGACTGCCAGAAATTGAAGTGAAGAAAATTGAATAGTCCATTAAGTTTAATACATACATACGTCTGAATGAAACGGTCTCAACATTATTATATCGTTAAATGGTTGTAAAGAGAAATAAATTAAACCCATCTAGTGACGAATGCATACATGCCACAAATTGATGTCAAAAGCCTCGAATTATACAAAGATTTTCATATATGGATTAGAGTCAGTAAAGCAGTTTCAAACGTTCCAATTTGTTGTCAATACCTTTTTTTGCAGGTGCAAAAGATGTCCATTTTGAATGAATGATACATTAACGCCAGGAATATGTCACGATAAAAGAAACACACGTAATAAATTGTAAATTATCAAATTTAATGTGTGAAAAGAATCAAAATATGTACCTTATATGTACGGACATATGCTTATCCGACCGATTTTAACAAATGTGCTTCAAAAATTCATACGTTTCAACGCAACATAAAGAAAAGTATATGTTTTGTGTCATTAAGTAGGAGTGAAGAGAGGTAAGTGGTTCATGTATAGAGACTATTGCATCAATGCATAAAATGGAATCTGTGACGGGAACAACACAAAGCATTAAATAAATGAAGAAGCGTCAACTGCAGTTCATTTAAAATCTCATTACGTAGCTACAAACTAGGGATTTAAGTTGAAAAGAAAACGCTTGAAAGCATGATTTTACAAAAAAATCAACGATAATGTCAACATCAAGACACTAATGTTGCATTGTGTTATCGAGTGTTCTAATTGGCACAAACGTATCCATATTCGAGTGTTAAGTATGTACTACAATCAGTCGATATGGATAATACAAGGCTAAACGTACTTGAGCAGGAGAATAAATTAACATTTTGATTTTTAAACTCATTATAAAGTAAAAAAATGTTTGTACATAACCAATGCAAATGAGGGACTACCACTGCCCTTCCTTCCAAAATGTTGTAATATAATTGAATATAATAATTATTTCAAATTCAGTGCCAGAAACATCTTGAAGATGCTCTCTCTCTTTCTCTCTCTCTCTCTCTCTCTCTCTCTCTCTCTCTCTCTCTCTCTCTCTCTCTCTCTCTCTCTCTCTCTCTATCTATCAATCTATTTATATATATATATATATATATATATATTGATTCGTTTTAACAAATATAAACAAACCGAACATATATCCAAACAACCTTCTAACTGAATTCTAACTGAAACACTAAACATACCTAGAAATTTCAAAACAATAAAAGCACATAATTGTAAAATATAGCGATCAACAATAGAATTATGAGAAAAAAAGAAAGGTGCAATATATAATATAATATGGGAGGAAGTAGTGAATGACATAATGTGTAAACATGAGCAAGAAAACTGAGAGAGTACATTTAGGCTCTGTCCCCACAATAATTCATTACACATATAACATTTGAGTTGCAAGTACTTACTCACTGTTTGATTAACAGAAGAAGGGGCTAGAAGCAGGCACACGATACTAGTAATGTCCAAAAAATGCGAACGTTAAAATACACCATTCTATTGCCCATTGCCATTAAATGAAAAATTACAGGTTAAGCATGATTATGTAAATACGTCGGGGGAATAAAATACCGAAGAAACAAAATATTCTTCTTGAATGAAGACTTTGAAAAGGATCCACTTATGAAGATTATTGATGTTACTGATAATACACATTAACAACCCTAACCCACTCTCTTGCTTATTTTTTCTATAGAGATCTAACAAGGGGACCTGCATGTTACCAATGTATGGGACAGATATATCCAATAATTATGTCACAAGACGCCACGTAAAGCGAACAGGTCAGGGAAAGAGTCCAATAAAAAACACATGCAGATCGTGGACAGACAAAACATAAACACGAGGATCATAATGAAACAAAATATTCGCAACCTATCATTCAATTATATAATATTACCATTTCACTTCCGTTTACATTATTTTTCTTCTTTTCACACAAACCAAAACCAACATTTATTGGTAGCGAAATTAGTAAACATACGGAAATGGCATACGATTGTGGCAAGCTTAGCATATTTTATTAAATCAATTGAGATCCTTTCTCAAGAGGATCCCACCTTATATTTTAATGCTAAAATTAAATGAGAAACGACATACATGATCAAGGAATTAAATCAGTAAGTATGTATTTTCTTTACAACACACCATTTCTAAGCCACATTCAAAATTGGCAAATACAAAGAGTCAAGCCGGACCATGTAAAGAGTCCGTTTCTAATAATAAGACAGGACAACTGGGAATATATTTTGAACGAACATGTCGTCCTTCCACACAAATCTATAGCACACATACAATATAGCAGATAAACAGACAGCACAGATAGAACATTGGACACACTTGGCAAATGTCACTGAAAAACATGATATATAGCTTAAACTAGTAATCATATCTAGATCAGTGATATTACCCACGCGGGGATAAATATCGATCAAGTATTTTTTTCCAATAAACTTTTGTGCGAATTTATTTGTATAAACAGTACATACATACTTGTTGGGGGCAAAGTAGGAGGCGAGGTGCATCTGCCTGGTGCCCCCATAAAAAATATAAATAGAAAATATGTAAAATATGTATAGTTCATAAGGTTTATATAATAACCTTTTCCCAAAACCCTATTTAAACAATGTGGTTTTTCGAAAATGTCAAAAAATATGTTTCTCACTTTCCTTTCATTGACACCAAAAGACGTAAATTCATTTTTAGATTATGACATGATACAATTTTTCTTCAATTATCTCGATAAAAATGTTTTACTAATGTATTGATAGGGAGCTTGAATAGTAGCAATGAAAGCCATCAAAGTAAAACTTTGACTATAATTTTCCTGGAATGTTTGACCAAATATGGCTGCATTTTTAGGTTTCAAAATATATTCTGATATGGTTGACATGGGGATTAAGATTTTGTTACTCGCTAATTTCGTGCTTGTCAGATAACAAATGAATAACATATACAAATGTCCGTGTTATGTTTCGCTTTATATGAAGTTACTAGAAACTGAAACAACCCACGTTTTGTGACCACATATATGTTTATATGAAGAATACATATTTTATATTGCATATATTATAAAGCAGGTCTCATAATATCACGTCATCAGTAGTTTGATTTTTATATACATGCACTGTATATGTGGGCAGAACGCTAATGTATTTCATCCTTTGGGAAGAAAGTTATGTATAGTTTTTGGTATTCGGTGTTCAAAGGCCAAAAACGCTCAAATAATAAAATAATAAAAGAAATAACACATACGTTTATATACTGAATATATTAAGAAAACCCATTATATGTATCGTGCCCGTTGATGACAGTTTATAGCGATCATGCATTGTTCCGTTAAAATAACATTTTATTTCTTTTCACAGCTGATTAATCACTCTTAAAAAATAACATTTTAGATTTAATATTTGACACATTAATGCTTAAGAAACAATATATGTGCTTCGTGTCTCATGTGAACAATTTCTAGCAATCATCATTTGTCAATAGAAAGGAACATTTTTATTTTTACATTTGCTTATTGACTGCTGTGATGTTACTTTTGCAATCTACTAAATGACACTTTATAATTTATGAAAGTATTTGTACATGTTGTGTCTCCTGAAGCCTATTTCCGGCAATCAATCATTTATCAGTAGAAAGGGACATATTGTTTATATTCGTAAGCATTTATTGACAACTTAAATGCACTTTTGAGAGAGTTTTACTCACATTCATCTATTTATGCAAGTTTAAGTGTCATTCGCGTCTCTTGATGTCATTCTAATAGAACCATTTTGGTATCCATATTAGATCTTGGGTTATATTGAAATCGATGTATATTTAATATTTACTGAGGAAGAACTGTCAGATAGCACTTCATTTCAGTGCTAGCCTCCGATCAGTTTAGATTGCAACACCTTGTGTCCTTCGTGTTTCTTGACGTTAATAGAAAGGAAGCATTTTTGGTAGCCTTTGTAGATCTCTCGATTATATTGAAACCGACTTATATTTCACATTTTCTGATGAACATCTGTCAAATAGCACTACATTTCAATGCTAAACTTCAGTTTAGATTGTACGCATATAAAGTCTTTTTATGTAATTACATTTAGAATCTTACTACTAAATGCATGCAGCGTCTGACAAATTTTATAAGCAGATAAACAATTGGAGAAATGATTCCCCTGTATGAATGCATTTTGATGTACTTCTCCAAAACTGTTTCAGGTAGATTGTGCCATACGTCAATTTGTTTACATTCTAAATAATCAAATTAAAAGTTTGACAAGTTCAAATGCAATTACTGAAATGTATTTAGTGAACATTTTTTAATCGAACAACCACCTAACTTGTTTACCGGTTATTCCTTCTTTAAACTTCTTCAAGAGTCCACTTATCGGTGCAATAGTAAGGATTAAGATGTAGTTCATTTACTCATTCCTAACGCCATCGCTTCTGGCGTTTATTGTGACACGTGTGTTTGCGTGAGGTGGCTAGGTGGAAACATTCAATAGTTTAAATGAGATGATTTTAACTGGCGATGCAATTTGATATTTCTTGCCATCCCTAGTCTGTCTACTATTTGCATTTACCTTATAATATGTAACCCACATCATTTTGTATTCTTCCTGATATATCTAAAACAAGACCGAACCGTGTAATGCATATACCATGTGCCGATACCTTTACAAATGTGTACGGATGAGTGAAATGTATCAGCTAAATTACAAGAGATGCACAAAAATAGACATCGATCAGCAAGGTAGATATGTTTTACCGCAAATTTGTTATTCTGCCAGTTCTGAATCTTTTCTGCAGACCCATATTATATTTTGAAACAATTTCTGCTAATGTCGAGGATATTCACAGCGTCGCTTTTCATACTATTCCATGCCAACACAAGAATAAATTTTACATGATTGATTTCAATAGCTAAATTTAACTATGCGGCACATTTGCGTCCACACCAGCACGATATTTATCTATGTATTTATCCAGTCAAATCAAGTGTAAGTTAACTATACGGTTGCTTTTGTAAAACACAGACATAAAAACAAATTCAACACACGTGTGATTGTTGCTACATCAATTTCAATCACTTTTTCAAGACCATACGTATCAGTAATTCAAACTGACATGGGCATGCTACAGTTGTTACGAACAACTTTAATATCGTGTTAATACAAGCAGATGATATCGCTGTTTTTATGTGGGCGCCATGCAAATACTCGAAAAGCATTAATTCGGAGATCTAACCTCACTCCGTTACTCTTTGTGTAAAACACTTTAACGATATGTTTCTTATTCGACGCTGGGGAAAAGAATATATGATGGTGGTGTTGCAACCTATGCTTAGCGTTTTCTTGTGAAAGGCATTTAATGTTATACCACAGTTGATCATCATCCAATGGCACAATAATTTTCAGAGGATCCGATTTAAACAATTGTTTAAACAAATCAGTAAATTTTGAGTGTATTCCTGATCAAGCATAGAAAATGATCGTTGAACGAACTCGTAATGTAAATGAGGATCTTTCAGTTTCATCACCATCCTTGGAATTTAAATGTACAGTTTGTGCAGAGTAGACAATGGCAGAAGGTTGTGCGTTTAATTATATCTTTATACCATGGACAGCGACATTATATTATTGGATCATTGTCACGGATTGAAGCCATGGTGGGACTTGATTAGTGAAGACACCGAAAGCAACTGCGTTAATAACATGTTACTAATGAACGCAATTTAAATATAAAAAATACGACACCATTATTAACAAGCTATAAGGAAAATTATAACTTTTCGTAACCTGGAACTATCAACAACAACTTTCTGAACGAAACAAATCTCAATAGATGAATTTAACGAAAATAATTTAAAATTAACATGAATATCGTCATATGACCCGATCAAGAAAAACAAACATATTTATGAATGTACGAATATATCTCTTGTAATACGAGAACGATGTATATGCCTGTAATTTGAATTAAATCTTTCATATAATGATTTAACTAGGTAAAAGCATGTAAGTATGATTTTATCGTTCAAATAACGATTTAGCACTGTACAGATGAAATTATGAATGTATGAATTTATCGTTCAAATAACGATGTATCAATGTATATTATAGGCAATGCTAGAATTCTCCATATATCGTATGTATATAGCACACACGCATTTATATATATATATATATATATATATATATATATATATGTATATATATATATATATATATATATATATATATATATATATATATACATATATATATTAATTTGTTATCGATAAAATCATATACCTTCAAAGTTTCAAAATCGAACAGAGTATGCATGCATTTCTGTCAGTTGCGAAGACATCATGATAACTCTAAGCGCACACTGGATGTAACACTTATTCCAGGTTTCAGTAAACAAAGTGTTTGGGTGTCATATTCGACAGAAAGCTGAGTTTTTTTCCCGCACATTAATAGTTTGAATGATATATGTTTGAAAGAGGTACATATCCGTTTCGGGATAGAAGGAGAGAGCGAGATACAGATATATACACAGAAACATAGAGTTGCACAGAGGGAGAGAGAGATCGTGTGGTGTGTAGACAAATTGCTATTCAGACAGACCAAGTTACGGTGCAGGTGACACATAATGAGACATGTATAATATGGTCAAACAGATGTGATGTAAGGCTAAAGGAAAGATAGAGAGGGTGCAGAAAGAGAGAGAGAGAGACAAATAGAGAGAGAAACATAGGCATATATAAAGAGAGACCTACACAGCTAGACAATGAGTTGCAAAGAGAGAGTATGTGTTGAAACATGAATATATTGATATAATAGTCTACAGGGTAGCAGAAACATGATGAAAGGAGACAATCTGGTAAAACAGACAAGCATACAGACCAATGAGAGAGACAGACATATATACATACATATTGACAGAGAGAAACATAGAGAGATAAAGAAAGCGAGCGAGAAAGAGAGAAGGGGAGAGGGAGAGGAAGGAAAAATAATGAGTAGGAGAAGGATGTTTTTGGTTGGTTGATGAACAATTACAATAGGGGCATTTTATTAGCAAGATATTAATGTTAGCAAAATAAAGTTGCATTTTTAAGAAACGTTTAGCACCGTATGATTCTTATCGGCACGTTTCGGTTCACTTCTGAATATGTACATTGGTTGCTAATTATTTTGCCGATAATGTAATTTGTTTAGATTACAGTATCTAACATCATTACGTTGTATTGTATATGCCCATGCCAGACATAGTACACGTTGTTAAATGTACTTTGTGATTAGTGTATAAAGCTGACCGGAATGACTTGATTGATCGACCATAATAGCTCTGAAGCTGGACGAACGTAGCCGGTTATCGGGCGTTGTGGACTGAGATTGGAGGTTGCTGATTGCTTGGGTGACCAGCCTGGAATACTGACGTCTTGATTGACTATTATCACTGGTGAACTTGAGTGTTGGTGACGGAGTGTGTAACTCCAGATGTATTGTATTTAGCCGTGGGTTAATGTTTTGGGGTTTTAGAACCCAGTGTGTGTTTGGACTGTAAAGGTAATTTGTATATGTGTCCCATTTGTTTACATTTCACTATGTGAGTAAATACATTTCACTATATGAGTTTAGCACTAAATGTTGTACTATCGGATTAAAACACATTATTGTTTTCGTTGCAAAATTACTGTGAAGCATTTATCCCTTTTCCAGTGCTGTGGTATACCATTTGTTTTATCATAATTATTATTTAGTCTGTGCGTTTAATGTTATGTTAATTGATCCAATATTTGCATCATTTGCACTCAGATATTACTCATAATTAATCAACCATTCAAGCCATTTGTCTTTTTACATTGTATTTGTATCACAATCAATATCGTTCTGTTGTAAATCTAAATTTATAGCCGGTTATCTTGTTACGATGGTAAACGTAGATAACATATCTCTTTTTCTAAAAGTTATTTTCTTTCCTTATCTTTATTAAAATGAAACATTATCGTTGTGTGAGTGTGCCCATCGGTATCACTTGCCAGTCGAAGGCTGACCAGTTAAATGTAGATCTCTTGTTCTTGACTGCACCATTATTAACACAACGATGGACGAAACAGATAATGAGTAATCGTCTACTCTTTGTATTTGCCTTCTTGCACCACACACGTGAGGACATTCTTACGAAGTAACAGTACAAACAAAATACAGCTAATGTGGGTGACGTTTAGGTTTGTATTATGTCTTTCTCACAAACGTTTGATGTACATGATCTAAAGTGCTACGTTGTGTTGGCTATTACATTGTATGTTTATATTTGGGGAGAGACTTGCGAAATGAACTATTCAACTAGGAATCCGTACTGTGTTGGAGATTATAATCACACGTTGGTGGGTAAGGTCCATTCAGTTTTCATCGATCCAGTTCGTCAGTTTGATTATCAATCCGACATTCAAATTGTTGTATTTATCAATTATTTATGCTTCTTTCACTTGAAGATACAAACAAGCCATCAATCAAGATCAATTATTTTGTAAAGTCATCGTTTGTTCCTGCCCATATCCAGCTATTCATCTCGCTTTGAATCGACCTCACATTAAAACCTATCATTTGTGTACAATATAGATGTACAATAGAATTACCCCATATGCCAGTACTAATTTGGGGACCTTCAAAACTTGATGAAGTAACATTACTACAACTGATACAGAAACAATGCTGAATATATCGAATGATATTCCGTACACCAATCCAGGAGTATAACCATTTTTAAATTCGATCGGTGGCAATCTAATTATTCTTGATTTTATTTTTTTTATTTTGACTGTCTTGAATCCCGTACACGTCATAATTCATTGATTAAATTCATGGTTCAACCTTAAGCAATAATTTAACCAATCAATCCATACACTTGAGTACAATTTAGACTGGATAATTCATAGACTTGATGATAGCATCCTGTAATCAACCATTTTGTCCCACGAACTTGCATCAGATCACCTCTGCACTTTATGCTATTCGACGTACCAATTGCTAACCCTCCACCTTTTTTTGCTACCAAGATAAATCTCCGTATGCTAAATATAAGCTAATTAATACATGACATCGAAGTAAAACCTAACAACTTGCGTACATCCTCTAATATAAAACTGCCCGCGATCATTGCTTGAAAATCATGTGCCAGCCACCAAGTGCAGATTATGAATTAAAACAAGTGTTCTCCTTGGTATGGCAATGTTAGGGACCAGCTTCGCATTGCTAAACTATTCACAAACAAATACATGAATCAGCTAAAAAAAACGTCATGGAAATAGTCCATTTAGCAAAATTATGCCACTACCAGTAATACGAACACGGAGAGTTACAGCTGCAAAGAGCTTTTTGAGATAAAAAACAAACTCATGTCAAAAAGAGCGAAAACCACGTGAACTTGATCTCAAATTCGAACAGCATTGCTACTTGAGTGCTCAGACCCAATAGTGCCTTCACTAAACCATTTTCTTGATAACTTTCTCTCCCTCTTTGGGGAAATTCACATTATCTTTCAAATGCACCATCGTAAAGACTCATCTGAAGAAAAGAATACTTGACCATAACGATTTAAAGGACAAAGGCCCGGTTTCTTATCTGCCACTGATACAAAACAAGCGTAGACAATGTTTTTCTAATCAAGGTTGTATCTCATTTGAATTCAATCAGTTTTATTTAGCAATGTACACTTTACATATCACCCTTGCCACATTACTTAAACTACTGTTCTGAAAATATTTAATGACATTCTCTCTGCTTTACAGTCCTCGCCCTCCTTGATATGTCGTCAGCATTTGTTGAAATAGACCATGATATATTACTCAACCGTCTACAACATGTATTTGACATTCAGATTACAGCTCTTGGATGGTTCGTGTCCTACTTAAACAACAAGAGACATATTGTATATGCAAATGGAATAATCTCCTTCCCAGTTGATCAATGTTGCGTTGTTCCTTACTTGTCTTTTCTTGGATATGTTTCCGTATGTATATATATATATATATATATATATATATATATATATATATATATATATATATATATATATATATATATATATATATATGCAAACGCTCTCATCTGTCATCGCTCATTACATATTGTATCACCAATTGTACATTGATGACCAGTCTATCCCACGAACTGAAGTTGTTACTACCATTACTGAGTAGAGATGTGCATTGCGGATGTGAAATAATGGAATACATATAACAAGATGAAATTTAATGATTTTACAACCGAGGCCATTCTGATCACAACACAATGACTTTGTCCTTCACAACATTTGCCTAAAACAATACATATTAGTAGCAGCAACAATACATTTATAATTTCATGTTTGTTTTTTTTGTGGTTTCTCTGCAGTGTTGTCAAATCATTATACATGTAAAGCGCTTAGAGCTTCTTAAGATTAGGCGCTCTACTAAGTCCTCCTTTTTATTATTATTGTTATTATTATTATTATTATTATTATTATTATTATTATTATTATTATTATTATATTTATTATTATTATTATTATTGGTATTATTATTATTATTATTATTATTATTATTATTATTATTATTATTATTATAATTATTATTATTATTATTATTATTATTATTATTATTATTATTATTATTATTATTATTATTATTATTAGTATCATTTTATTTAAGTTTTTATTTTTTATATTTTCTTTTGACAGAAATTTCTGACAAGTATGCTTTGGTCAGAAGTAACCAGTCATTGATATCTCTTCACAACAACTTAATGACAGTTTAATATCCAGTTTTGAAACCGTTTAGACAAATATGCATTTATCACTCTAATTTGATGATTTGTGTCGTTTAATGCCGATTTATGACATATATCATTTGACAGTAGCGGGGAATCATTTGTTTGAATTAACGGCAATTTAATGACAGTATAATATGTACTTTTGATAACGTTTTGTTTAGACTGATGAATTTTAAATATTCATTGTAAGTATTTGGAGTCTTGGAGGCCATTACTGTCTCTCAGTTTGAACATAACCTTTATATATCTGCACAACTTCTTAATGACAGTTAAAGTGTTATTTTTGAGAACGTTGAATTGACACTTAATTATTTATCAACGCAATGTATGCTTCATGTCTCTTGACGCCAATATCTAGCAATCCTCCATTTATCAGTAGAATTGAACCCTTGACATCTCTTTCAAACAAAGAAAAGACAGACAAACAAGCACTGTTAAGGCCTGATTCTTGACATTTGTCCATTCATGAAACTCAGTAATTGCTCTATGTCTCTGAAGGACTAAATTAAACAAACAAAAGTGAAATTTTGAAAACGTCATAATAAGACCTGTACATGTATTTAACACAACGAAGTGACGCCGTATCTATATGCAAACGTCTACCAATCATGCATTTATGAGAAAAGAATGGAACAGTTTTTATTTCGTCAAAATATTTAATGACAGTTAAACAAGTACTTCTGACAACGATTCGTTTGCACTAATGCATATATTAACTGCAATTGATGGCTCGAGTCCCTTGACGCCATTTACAGGGATTTGTCACTAAAAAGGAAACCTTTATATTAATTTACAACTAATTAATGACTGGTGAAGAAAAACATTTCAGAATGCGTTGTTGATACATATGAATTTATGAAAATCATTTGCTTGTGGGGCTAATTTCAGTCAATCATCCATTTGACGTTAGAAAAGAACCCCTTATATATCTTCACAACTAATACATTACAGTTACATATGCACATCTCAGAATGTTTTGTTTAAACATATGAATTAATGAAAGTGATCTGACTGATCACGTCTACTGCGGTCAATTGTTGGCGGGCAACATGTTGCAGAAGAAAGGGTAATTATAATTGTACCCATCAACTCTATTGTATAAACACATGCATTTTTTTAGACGTTGTTGGGAGCTATTAATTTTTAAAACAATGTATGGTTAATGCCTCTTGACACAGAGTTATGGGAGTCTTAAATTTCTCAATAGTGCCCTTTCAGTACATTGTGATGACAGTTAATGACATTGGAACAGCACTATTTTGAACTGAACATTTTATTGACGTTTTTTGAAAATTTATGAACTTGATTCGAACGGTTAATGTATCCTGACGGTAAAGTCTGCCAATCATGCCATTCTCAGCAAAGGGCAAACAATACTGCTACAAATGCAGTGTATATCTTCATGCCAATGGTGTCAATCATGGATCTGTTAGTAGTGAGAGACGCTTTATATATATCCGAAATAAATAAATGAGAGTTGAACATGCACTTCTGAAAACATGTTAAAATTTATAATTTGTAAATGTTTAAAAGTCATTTGATGCACCGTTTCCATTCACGTCGATGTCTATCACATCGTTTTGTCAGTATAAATTAATTCCTTTTCCTCTTCACAACTACTTAATGACAGCAATAAGTGCACTTTGTAGAACGTTTGTCAGAGTCGTATGCGTTGCTTTAAACCTTTGGATTCTTCACATCTCTTAAAGCTTCTATATGGTAATCATTCATTTGTCAGTCACTCCTATCAAATACAACATACACATAATTTAAGAAAGTTATCTTGAACTTTTTGAAATCGATTAATTTATGAAACTGGTGTAATGGTGCAAGTGTTTCGCAACTCCTTCCTAAAAGCGATGGCTTAACGGGTCATGTAATTTTACGACACTAAAAGGAGGCTTCATGGGTTAATCCTAGGTAATTGTATCTACTGAGTATAGCATCTGTGTATCCCTGGCACTTGAATAGGTCCCATTGTTAGGCTGCATAGTGGGCGGGGAGGTTCGGTGCTAAGATTTTAACAAACAATTATAAAAATTTCAAAACAAAATCAAAACAAACGCACCATACCACTGTCTGACTGAAGACGAACCATGTGGTGTGGAATCATTTCCAGGCTTCATGTTTATTCAGTCGAAATAAAGAATGACTCAAAACAACGTTTTGCATTTCGCCATTTGTAATATAATAGACCGTAGCGGGATATATTAAATACCAAAAATCGTAAGCAACAATTAAACTGGCTTGCTGTCTGTTCAGTGAGAGCGAAAAAGCCAAAAGGAAAATATAGAAAAATAAAACATTAGTCAGCCTTCCAGTGACCTCATTCGTTCACACTACAATGAATACGTCCAAAGGCATGATGCGGTGTCGTGACTTGGCTCAACTCAGCGACACATATGTAATCGAAGGGATGAACAATGAAGGTGTCACTGCAGTGCGTATAATACATACTAAACATGCAAGCATTATGCAGGACACAAGCACATTTGTACTCACTTTTAACAAACCAACAGTACCCAAAGTGGTCATAGATGTTTTTCCAAGTGAAGGACAATAAAAAAATTATAAACCCCCATAAATTCTATAATTGCCAAATTACGGACATCACCAAGATCGATGTTCCAAAGTCAAAATATGTGGCCTATTCGTAGACCATTCTCGTCAGGAATCTGATTGTTAAGAAACTCCGACTTGTGTCAAATGTGTCAAGGAACATCACGCCAATTCCAAGGATTGGGATACATCGAAACAGTATAAGGTGATTCAGAAGGTAAAGTTTACATAACATTCCCTACCCAGAGTCCATAAAACTTGTTCAGGTAAAAACATCCCTTCCTGGCCCATCCTTCTCAACTGTCGTGAAACACAGTCTGACAAGCACGAAGGACGCAAACTCACAGACGGATCAACCCGCTTCAGCAAGTGTTAATATCCACCATTACCATCCACATAAAGCTCATCAACACAAATTACATCCAGGAACACCCTACCACCGAAATCATCAGTAAATAAAAAAAATACAATCAAATAAGCAGAAAATATGTCAAATGATCCGATCAAACTTTGCAAAATGTTTGGAAACGTTGAGAATATGGAGGCATACGAAACTGCACCATGTCCTAAATGTTGGTGAAAAACCTACTAAAAACAAATACACTCCCGTACTACCTCCAGACAAATAACAACACAGATTGCCGCCGCCAATGGTCAAATCTAGCTCCACAATCTCCACCTTAACATGATAATGAGGACCACCGTCTTACAATGGAGCTGTCGATGACTTAATACTAACTACAATGATAATAATCTGCTCTTAAATAAACATGCCCCTCCATTTCTATGTTTACAGTAAAAACATCCTGAAAGAGATAACAACTTGTCCCAGTTTTACACGTTTTCAAAACGCTGACAGGTCCTGATGAGGAGTCTCTGTTGTTCTGAAAAAATAGTGTAATTTAGACATTCGTCACTTTAAATAAAAATGTACAAGCCATATATGTAAGCGTCAATCTAGATCGAGTGAATACCTTTTGGTATTTTTACTTACCTCCAAACACCAACTTAGTACGAAACCAATTTGACAATCTTGTTCAACAACGTCCCGAGCCTATTATTTTACTCGGGGATTTGAACGCCCATAATATTCTATGTGGATCAAAATCAGATAAACGACAGAAGCCAAAAAGTTTACGATTTCTTTTATAGGCATGATCCATATTATACGTAAGACAAGGTACATACACGTGTGTATATTGGACAATGTGCTCGCCTTCACTGCTGACCGGGGTGCTGCTAAATGAACATCATCAACTTGTATATAATATTTATCCTCTCCAACCTAAACTATTGATGTTTTTTTATGCTTCAGCTAGGATGTCATATTTGAACATGATTGACCCAATGCATCATCTGGGAATACGACTCATTATTGGAGCATTTAATACATCTCGATATGAACGCTTTCTCTCGGAAGCAAATTAACTACCTGTATCACATCGCAGAGATAAGCTTTCTGCACAGTACGCTAACACATTAAGATGATACACTCTAATCGCTGTATGTGCTGCAGTTTTTCTATCAAAATACAAACCTTTATATGAAAAAAAACAAAATGCCACATTTTTACTTGACATCAGAATATCATCCAGCCTTGACATTACCAAAATGTATATACTTACAGATCAGAAAAAAATTTGTCTGGGAAACACAACCTTGGCTCCTTAAACAACCCACATTGCCGTTTACGTTACACGATGGGAACAAATCTGAGACTAACCCTTCCATCTTCCAGAACTCTTATCATGAACTCTTCACCCAATTTAGAAACCACACTAGAAATTATATTGATGGATCAAAGGATAAGGAAACGGCTAATGTAGCCTTCGTTAGTGGCAAAAACATAACAAATTTTCGTTTGGAAAACGATGCGTCCATTGTATTCAACCGAAATATGAGCAATATAAATTGTTAACAATGTATCGAATAGTAACGTATTTTAAATAGTTTTATCTTCTGTAACTCACTACGAGCACTGCATGCACTACACAATATAGAACTGAATAACCCATTATTAGTCAATCTCTTCGTCAATAATACGGAGCTTAGTACATCATATAATATAGTATAATGTTGGTTACCTAGTCATATTGCTATTAACGGTAATGCCGAAGCTTATCGCTCTGCTAAGATGGCTTGATTTTACACCACGTATCAAAAGGTATCTACGCCAGTAGTGGGAGGCATAATGGAATGATGCAGTGAGTAACAAACGTTACGCCATCAAACCAATCCTGAGAGAATGGACTCCATCCTACAGAACCATCCGCAGGGAGGAAGTAGTCATTGCAATAATCAGAATCGGTCATACATACATCACCCAATCCCACATACTAAAAGGTGAAACTCCATCAAAGTGCGTTTCTTGCCATGAACAATATACTGTTTAGAACTTTCCGACCAAAAACCTACACGTGATAAGTATTGCTAATATACATATCACTTGTATTTTAGATTTCCTAACGGAAGTAATTCATGCATGCATACATCCATCCATCCATCCATCCACGCACGAACGCACGCACGCACGCACGCACGCACACACACACACAAACACACACACACACACACACACACACACCTTAGGTTTAGGTTCTATTCAAAATCACTCAATCATTTGTTTGTAACTAAAAGTAAAGAGCTCTAGTGAAATAAGTTACTGTGTGTACTTACATATAAGTTGAATTGCACAGACCCAGATATGACATTGCATAATGTACCATCAGATCAGTGTCTTATTCAGTTTGTTAGGAATAAGTAAGAGAGCAAATATGGTCTCTGATCTGCTGGCCCATTATGCGGTGATTGGGTTTTGTTATTTGCTGTTTAGACTTGACTTGTGTTTAAGTATATATGATTCTGATAGTTATATTTCTGACAGAATAAAGTGATCCATTCAGTTCTTACCATTAGAATTGATGGTATTCTGATTTAGTGTGAGTTCAACATACAAACATTGCGTTAACTTGTCCATTAATTTGAAATAATGGGTCAAATTTAACAGGTTTTTTTCTTCTTCATGCTTAAGGTCCCATATGGTGTGTCCATTGCAGCCTCTGTGAGGGTTGGTAACAATCTCGGAGCAAATCAACCAGTCATGGCTGCATTGTCAGCTAGGACTTCCTTGATAATTGGTGGTCAGTAGTTCAAAACTTCTACCAATTAAAGAAAATAAATAGATATGGCCAAATTTAACACCTCTAAACTTTTCAAAACCTGGATTCCTTTGTAGATGGACACTTATTATGTTTGTAGATAGCCATTTATTTTGTTTGCTGATGTCCACTTATTTTGTTGGTTGATGGTCACTTATTTTGTTGGTTGATGGTCACTTATTTTGTTCCTATAAATCCTTACTGATATATGTGTATTAATTAAGGTTTTGGTTTAAGTTCTTATATACAGTCACTGCTCCAGTGGCCAAGTGGTTAGAGCATCCATCTCTCAGATGCTGGAGGTTGCAGGTTTGAACCCTGGCCAAGTCATACCTAAGACTTGCAAAAATGGTAAGAGGGTAATCTTAGGATTGGTCAGCCTGGTGTCAGGATAATGTGACTGGGTGGGACATCATACTACATGTCTACGGCATAATGCCCCAGAGCTAGACATATCTATAAACTGCCACACTGCAGTTATTGTAGCAATATGAATTGAAAAATTGTTATAAAACTATGTTAAAAATCTAAATCACACACACTTTCATACAGTCACAAGTCCAATACCCATGGAGAGATTGCTGTCATACATGGATTTTAGAAATGTGGATTTTATCCCTTTTCATATTTATGCACCCTACTCCTCACTGTTATCCACAGACAAAATCAAGATCATTCAGTAATCTTGTGAATTACGTTTTTATGTATGATTTTCTCCATGGTCACAAATTGAAAACTCTGGTAGGGTTAGTTATTGCACTTGGTCTATAGTATTAGGTAGTTTAGTACCCATTCATATCAATTTTAATTGAAACCCTGTTTTGAACCCCATGTTCAAAGTCACATGAAGATAAGATATTGTTAAAGGTTTTTATTAAATATGTTCTGTATGGTCATAAATTACAAACCAGTTTTGGTATCATACTTGGAGTGTAGAATTAGCGAGCTGTACTCATTCATATTCATGCATCCAGAAGAATGCTTTGGTTAAGGCTGTTTGAAATTCTTTGTTAAGTCTTTGGTTACAGTTTTTATTATACAGTAATAAATCTTGAACTTTGGAAGAGATAGCTGTCATACTCAAGCTGTAAAATCAGTAAGCATAGCCGTTTCATCATTCATGCACTCCTACCCATCCTCAGGCTCTGAAGCAAGGTCAAGGTAAGGTCATTTGAAAGTGAAAACATTCAGGTATCTGTTTCAGGCAGAGAAACAAACTTATTTGTTAGTTCTTGTTTTTAATTGATGTCAACAGTATTGTTCTGAAAGCTTCATCTTTGGAAGGTCTTAAACAAATAAAATCAACAGCAGATTTTGACGATATTTCACAGCTTATGCCTACTCACAGCTAACAAAGAAGAACAAAGTAATTATGTGTGTTTTGCGAAATTCATACATTTTCCAGAACAGTGATTTTGAAATAGTGTCTTCAGAATTTTTCTGAATTGCTGTGGAAAATATTTAAGATCAGCAACCTGTATTTATTGTTATATTACTGCATGAAAAAAAATGATTGTGTTGTAGTTTTTTAAGTGTTCCTCACTCTTCATGTGTGTGCCTCAACACTGCTCACAAGTGATTTGCATATCACTTGATGAATAAATTATTATTTATAAAAGTATGGAAAGTGTTTAACCTCAGCCATTTGTGTATAACTGTTATTTTTACATTACTGAATAAATAAATTGTTGTCCAAGTACAAAAAAAACTAAAAAATGTTTGCTTGCAAATAGATGAAAAACTTTTTTTCTGTTGTATGTGGCTGTCAGATATGATAATTATATGCCTAATCACAGGATAGGAATTCTTATACCTCACAGCAAATCAACCATTCAGATTGTCATGGTCTCTAATAACTTTGCATGATCTGCAGATTTTGTAGTAACCTATATTCTTTCTTATAAGACAAGTCCAACTAAAAGCTTTACAGACCCATTTCTGCCAGCTTACAGTGCACTGACATATCTGGGTCTGTGCAGTTTGTCAAGAGTACTCAGTAGAATAAACAACATAGACCATGATATGCTTGTGCATTATATGACAACAGACCAGGGTCTATGTTGTCTGCAGTGTGAATCAGCTTATAATCAAGTGTATACAGTACATTTTTAAAATTATGGTTCTTGATAGCCTATATAAATCTGTGTGGCTTGTGAACATTGCAATTATATAAGCATCAAATTTTCATCTGTCATTTTAGTTTGATTTATTAAGAAGCTTTGTCTCGACAAGATTTATGGAGCAGTTTGATTGCTTGTCAATTTTGGTGTTCTTAAAACTTAGGAAGATTGTACTTAAGCCTAGTACTAACCTGACTGACAATTGAAGAAAGTTGCATGTCCATAAAAAATGTAAGCATTTGGAAAGGTAGGTTGATTGTCTCACTTGACATCTCTTGTTCATATTTATATTATTTTGTTGGAATCTTATTTTACATTAGTGTAGTAAGTGCCCTTTAGATCAGCTCATGTACTTTTTTTTAAATCCTTTTAGGATTCTTTGCAGTAACTGTATCAGTAGTTATTCTGTCCCTGAAAGGAGTCCTTCCACTAGCATTCACTAATGACAGGTAATAAAAAAATCTACCACAATGATTATTTTTATTTGTATTAAAATGTCACAGGTCATTAATACATTATTCCCAACCATCAAACCCTGCTAATAAAATATTAAAGCTTGGTATTAGCAATGCGCATTAAAATGAAGTTAATGAACAAACACTTTTTATACTTCGCGATTATGTCAAGAATTAAATGTACACCCATCTCAACAACCATCTCTGCTGTTTGCAAAATGCTTCTGTGACAAAGTTCACTTCAAGAGAGTTAATACTTGACAACACAATTTCAGTTGACTCATCGTCATCATACATTTGTGTTACCGAATATTCACAGCAAATTATAACAGCATTTAAACTCGTCTCTATGGATTTTGTACGTACATTTGTGATGAAGAGCACCAAAAATTCATGTGAACTCAATTGAATTCCTACATCACTGCTTGAGTGCTTTGAGTCAACATAACCTTCACTAACCAATGTTATCAATATTCCGAACTTTGACGTAGTGATAAACTGAGAAATGTTACGAAAACTGTATAATTTATTATTAGTAGGAGACAAATCAGAAATTGCAAATGTTTTCTTTACAGGTCTGAATTCCATTTCATTGAAAGAGATAACCAAATATGGTAGGACTGAATACGAATCACGTCCTAATATATTAACTTATATTTAAAAGGGTAATGGAGTTATAGTTAAAAACGATACGGACTGAATATTTTTGTATGCATTGATATGTGTGAAATTTGAAACCTGTTACATTGGGCAATAAACAATAATGACAACATATAGAAAGCAAACAACGATAGGTTTCAAATTATTAAAAATTAATAAATATTTATATGACTGTTCTTAAGGACACTTCAAAGTCCTTCTTTTAGGTAAATTATTTGCTGGTAATCAGTAGAAGAAAATAAGCATTTATTTCATACTCACTCAAACAATGCGCGCTTCTGTTATAAAAAATTAAACAAATTCTTTAACTATGCCAGAGGTTGTGAAGGATGTTTCATGATTTCTTAGCCAGAGGTTGTGAAGGGCAAATCATGATTTCTTAGCCAGAGGTTGTAAAGGGCGTTTCATGATTTCTTAGCCAGAGGTTGTGAAGGGCGTTTCATGATTTCTTAGCTAGAGGTTGTGAAGGGCGTTTCATGATTTCTTGTGTATTTTTTATACAATGCCATGAAATTGTTTATTTACAAATATGATTTTAAATATAAGATATCTACATGAAGTGCATCCATGATGTTTTAGCGTTTGAAGTAATAAATGATGCACGTAACTGATATTCTGATGAATTTATTTTTTATACGTATGAATTTATATAGTGGTTCACGGAACCTCAGAACAAAAGTAGCTTTGTAGTGCCAATTGAAGGTAATATTCCAGACATAAAGA
This sequence comes from Unio delphinus, assembly GCA_029339505.1. NCBI lineage: Eukaryota > Metazoa > Mollusca > Bivalvia > Unionida > Unionidae > Unio > Unio delphinus. Next base: position 2,064,821 of record JAQISU010000351.1, on the reverse strand, counting down.
AGGAAATGTGCAAAAATTAAGAGGATCAAGCCGTCCAAAAAAAAAGTATAAGAAGCAAAATAAGTTACATTATAAAATTTAAAGATGTAAAAATTCTGTAAAATATATATGAAATAATAGCCATAAGTAACACAATCAAAATCCTTGTTTTGTATAAAACACTTTCCCTTACAAATTCCGAGATTTGTTCATCTATGCACAAGCATTTTCTATAGAAATATGTACAAATAATAGATGTGATTTTAAATAACCGATCGCGAACGTATTGCGGCAGAAAGTTGCGCACCTGCTTTATTGAGTAATATAACTTTTGGATATTGTGCAGCCTGTGAACGTAGTGGTACTAAAACTTGAAAATCGATATAAAATGGATATTTTAAAGGAGACAAATCTCCATACGCAGGAAAATCATGGTCGGACTGGTCTACTGAGATACAATGAAATTTCCTATGGAGAACCTCAAAGCAGCCAGCCTAACACCTAAATTCCTAATATAACGTGCTGACATGCGTACAGTTCAAAACGTGCGAAAATGTCAGAAAAATACAGACATTGTGGATCTCAAGAACACTCTGATATTATTTATATTTAATCGTACTGCTCACTATTATACGACACAATTTGGATTCAGAGTAAACTATATAGATGCTTACGTGATATAAAGAGTGACTTCGTGTATAGTTTGTGTATTGTAACAACCCTTAATGTGGACCTAACTGTAAACGCAGTGTCGTGGAAACGCGTTATGTATGCAGCCAACGGTTAAATATAGTTTGGTTTTATGTAATATCACTACTCATCTTCCTAGTAGAGCCATACATATTTGCTTGCCATCACAGCGAGGATGAATCCACGCACCGCAAAAATGGTCTTTTCCATTACTGTCTTAGTGGGATTTATCTTCGCTCTTAGTAAGTATTACAGTACATTAAATGTGTTGTATATAGTATCTTAAAATTTAATTTTTTTAACTGATCGGTGCCAATCGGTTGTCATTTTGGTACGTGGGGTGCTCTACCGTCAAAAGAGGACTAAAAATGGCGAAAGACCACCATAAATGTTCTAACCCACGGCAAATTTGATTTCAAGGTTTATGTTGATGAAATATTTGTCTTAGTTAACTTCCTTGCACTTAGTTTGCAATACGAGGGAGAAATGGTCCATTTTATCAATTTGTATCCTTTTATTTGTGTTCTTTTTATCAGTATTTTCGTCTACTTGTATATCCTGGGGTGTATCTTTTAGCGAGATATTAATTTGTCTAAGTAGCTTAGTTTTATACAACGTTTCCATTCAGGCTTTTGTTTGAAACAACCTTACATATTGTTCAATGTTATCCTTTATTGTTTTATGTAGAAAATGACTTTACGTCTTATTACAGTTTTAATATTTGCAATAACCTGAGTATCTTACATGAGAGTTCCTGTCCAATGTATTTAGTAAAGACGTTGAATAATTTATCTTTATAGGAATAGACCATTGAACTATTAACAGATTTTCGTAACTGTTACTGGATGTAATTACTAATGCAAGATACTACCGATCACATTGCCTACAGTTACTGATGACTTCTATTAAGAAAGAAAAACAATCGTTTTAACGTATTTTCGCATATTGGGATATTACGTTCTTTTCTTATGCAATGTCATAATATAATGTGTTATGCGAGGAGTTATAATTGCAAGCATACTGTTTTGCAAGAATGAAGCAAATACAATATTGTTTTAATTGCCAAATTAACCTAGTGATAATAGGTATTCACTTTTACAATGAAACCCAAACAAAGTTTGGACAACTATTCAAATATAGAAATGCATTATTACTTCTCAGATGATATATATACTCTTTTAGACTCTGACTTTTCTACTTTTTATTTAGTTTCTGCTGAATAAACCCTTTTGCATTCGTCCCTTTGATATTTTATATCGCTTGTAATTAGATATTTTGATTCGACTACGAAGATGTTTTCATGAAAGCATTACAGCTTGCAAATGCGAGTCTTGGAAATCAGTACTGATTTATTCGTATTTCTTTGCAATGATGCAGTGAATGTTATTTGCGTAATGTTTGTAGCTACGTTTTGAAAAAAGAATATATATATATATATATATATATATATATATATATATATATATATATATATATATATATATATATATATATATATATATATATATATATATATATATATATATATATATATATATATATATATATATATATATATATATATATATATATATAACCTACTGAGGCTATCAGGTTCCCTCCAAGATGCAATAATGGTATAATTAAACTTCTCGATGCTAACTCATCATTTATCTCAGTAATGTGAAAAATAATAAGGCGCTTCAAAATTAAATATACATGTTATTTTAACACAAGATGAACAAAAATGGTATAATTAATCTTCTCGATGCTAACTCATCATTTATCTCAGTAATATGAAAAATAATACGGCGCTTCAAAATTAAATATACATGTTAGTTTAACATAAGATGAACAATTGACATTAAATGAGGCCTAAATATTTTTAACCACGACGCGTATTTTTTTGAAAATCCCACAAATACACATGGATCACGTAAGTGCCAGATCGTAATAAGAACTGAAAATGTTATATTTGATATTCTGTCAGTGTTGGTTATATGGTTTTAAAACATCAAAAATACAGTCTCAGTGTGCATAGGATTGTGCAAATTCTATCACTGGAAAATGAATACGTTTTTCTATTGTTTTTACACGTTCCTTGAACTTAAAAATGTTAAACGTCTGTGCAATGTACCTTTAATGTTAAAAAATACAGAGTTTATGGAATAATTAATAGGACTTTTAATTTTTCAATGCTCGTATAGTTATCCTAGCCTTGCTCTTATTTTGTTGTTGTTGTTTCCATTATCTGGTTTACAGCATTGTGTTCATTAATAAAAGAAGTTATAAACTATAACATGTTAGTTTATTTTGCTGAATGACACGGGTTTGAAGCTCAATCAAGATGAAGTTCAGGAATTTCATTGTCCTTTGCATTAAGTATTGCTAACATATATCCAAGGTATAATCCTCAGTTTATCAGATATGAGCCAAGAAACAATATTTCCCACGGCAAATTTGATTTCAAGGGTTATGTCGATGAAATATTTGTCTTAGTTGCACTTAGTTTGCAATACGAGGGAGAAATGGCCCATTTTATCGATTTGTATCCTTTTATTTGTGTTCTTTTAATCAGTATTTTCGTCTACTTGTATATCCTGGGGTGTATCGTTTAGCGAGATATTAATTTGTCTAAGTAGCTTAAATTTATACAACGTTTCCATTCAGGCTTGTGTTTGAAACAACCTTACATATTATTCAATGTTATCCTTCATTGTTTTATGTAGAAAATGACTTTACGTCTGATTACAGTTTTACCATTGTCCTTTCACACTGTTTTAAATATTTGCAATAAACAAAGTATCTTACACGAGAGTTCCTGTACAATGTAATTAGTAAAGACTTTGAATAAGTTATCTTTTTAGGAATAGACCATGGAACTATTAACAGATTTTCGTAACTGTTACTGGATGTAATTACTAATGCAAGATACTACCGATCACATTGCCTACAGTTACTGATGACTTCTATTAAGAAAGAAAACCAATCGTTTTAACGTATATTCGGATATTGGAATATTACGTTCTTATCTTATGCAATGTCATAATATAATGTGTTATGCGAGGAGGTATAATTGCAAACATAATGTTTTGCAAGAATGAAGCAAATACAATATTGTTTTAATTGCCAAATTAACCTAGTGATAATAGCTATTCACTTTTACAATGAAACAAAAATGAAGTTTTGCACAACTATTCAAATATAGAAATGCATTATTACTTCTCAGATGATATATATACTCTTTTAGACTCTGACTTTTCTACTCTTTATTTAGTTTCTGCTGAATAAACCCTTTTGCAATCGTCTCTTTGATATTTTATATCGCTTGTAATTAGATATTTTGATTCGACTACGAAGATGTCGTCATGAAAGCATTACAGCTTGCAAATGCGAGTCTTGGAAATCAGTATTGATTTATTCGTATTTCTTTGCAATGATACGGTGAATGTTATTTGCGTAATGTTTGTAGCTACGTTTTAATAATAAGGCGCTTCAAAAATAAATATACATGTTATTTTTACACAAGATGAACAATTGACATTAAATAAGGCCTAAATATTTTAACCACGACGCGTATTTTTTTGTAAATCCCACAAATACACATGGATCACGTAAGTGCCAGATCGTAATAAGAAATGAAAATGTTACATTTGATATTCTGTCAGTGATGGTTATATGCTTTCACAACATCAAAAATACAGTCTCAGTGTGCATAGGATTGTGCGAATTCTATCACTGGAAAATGAATACGTTTTTCTATTGTTTTTACACGTTCCTTGAACTTAAAAATGTTAAACGTCTGTGCAATGTACCTTTAATGTTAAAAAATACAGAGTTTATGGAATAATTAATAGGACTTTTAATTTTTCAATGCTCATGTAGTTATCCTAGCCTTGCTCTTATTTTGTTGTTGTTGTTTCCATTATCTGGTTTACAGCATTGTGTTCATTAATAAAAGAAGTTATAAACTATAACATGTTAGTTTATTTTGCTGAATGACACGGGTTTGAAGCTCGATCAAGATGAAGTTCAGGAATTTCATTGTCCTTTGTATTAAGTATTGCTAACATATATCCAAGGTATAATCCTCAGTTTATCAGATATGAGCCAAGAAACAATATTTCAACTACGTTAGGAACATGTACATAATAGGCATTATATAATTATCCAATCTTGGACAAAATAAATAATTTTCCACTTGATAAATTGTATCAGTTACATCATTGTTAGGTCAATTACAATCTTACATCACTGTAACTAGAGTGGTATTTTTATTACCTATCAAACGCATGTATATTTTAGTTTTCTAATTTAAAGGTATGTGTCACTGATGCATTACTCATTCTATGCTTCTAAAATAAATGAGTTTTATAAACTTGTAGTATACTTAATTTAAAAGGAATTTATTGATTCAGCACTTGAAAACATGTGATCATAGAACTCTGTGTGTGTGTGTGTGTGTGTGTGTGTGTGTGTGTGTGTGTGTGTTAAATACACCCAGCTGGATAAACTGCTTCAACTTAAGTTCCCAAAGTTTTGCAAAATCAGATAAAATATTATTAATTAATATATTTGAATATTACTAAAACAGGAGTTTGTTTACTTGTCATCTTTAAATAAGAATTTTAAACTTTTATAGATACGCAATCGTGTTTAATACGAAGAATCACAGCTAGGAACAATAACTATCATTAAGTCCCAAGTATCCTATTTCCAAGCACACTGATTGTATAATCTCTTAAACCTATATACTAACAATATTACATACTATGTGTCTTCCAAACCCATGATGTAACATGAGAATGTTTCCAGGCATTGATTTTGTAATGTCAAACAACTCATATAGTACCAAGAATGCATTGCTTATCACCAAACCCATGTACTGTAGTAAGATTATTTAGTTTCAAGATAACTGCTGATTTGTGATCTGCAGAACCTGTTGTAGAAAACAATACTATATCGATCCCCAAATAGATATAGTAATATCATCTTTACAGGTGGTGGTTCACCAAACCATGAATTGTAACAGAAGTGGATTGCTAATCATAAAACCCATGTAATACCCAATTTACAGGTAACAGTGATAATCTGTTTTAATAATCTCCAAACTCTGTAGTTGTAATAATACTGAATTGATAACTCTAAAATTACTTAGTAATATTTCTCTGTTTCCATCTGACAGTGTACCAAGCATTTTGTGATCTCCACAAACCTGATGTAATAACAACACTACATTGGCAATCACGTAACCCATTCAATAATATTACCATATTTCTAATGCAAAAGTGTAACACAAAGTTTGTGATCTCTAAACCGGATATAGTAATAATAATCCATTGCCTCAAATCCATGTAGCAAGATGAGCATATAATGTTTCTCGGCGAATGTGGAGAACTGATCATGTCTTCTCAAGAACCTGATGTGGTCATATTGCCACATTGATTAAGTTTAAGGATAGGGAATAATGATTTTGTTAACATTTGTAACAGAACTACATTATTACTTCAGAACGCATGTGGTAGTGATATTACTTGCTGATCATGCTTTGCTACTTTGTTAATATCAAAACTCTAGTAGTAATATCAACCTATTTACATAGTAATAGTCTAGTACCATTGCATTGATCACCAGAAACCACTTGCTTTAATCCAATGTTTCTTGCTATGCCATATTATTACATGCTAATGTAGCATTTCCACATTGCTAATCTCAAAATCCTTTTGTAATAATGATTTTATTCCAAGGAAAACTACGAGTAAAGTAGAATTTGGTTTGAAACATGTTTTTAAAATAACTTCAAAATCCTGGACCCTACAGAATACATTATTCATAACCATCAAAACCCTGCTAATAAAATATTAAAGCTTAGTATTAACAATACGCATTAAAATGAAGTTAATGAACAAACACTTTTATACTTCGCGATTATGTCAAGAATTAAATGTACACCCATCTCAACAACCATCTCTGCTGTTTGCTAAATGCTTCTGTGACAAAGTTCACTTCAAGAGAGTTAATACTTGACAACACAATTTCAGTTGACTCATCGTCATCATATATTTGTGTTACCGAATATTCACAGCAAATTATACTCGTCTCTATGGATTTTGTACGTACATTTGTGATGAAGAGCACCAAAAAAGCATGTGAACTCAATTGAATTCCTACATCAATACTGCTTGAGTGCTTTGAGTCAACATAACCTTCACTAACCGATGTTATCAATATTTATCTCTCATCCGGTGAATTCCCGTCATTGTTCTAAACTACCATTGTAAAGCATCTGTTGAAGAAATAGACTCTTGACCCCAATTATTTAAAGAACTAACATCTGCTTCTAACCTCTCAATCATTTAAAGATCTAAAACAATGTTGATCTATCCCAGCATGTACCTCATCTAAATTCAGCTTGTCTTTTTATGCTGCATATCACCCTCGCCTAAGACTAAAACTGTACCTCTGTCGCTCTGAGAGTAGTTAATGACATTCTCTCTGCCGAGGATAGTGGAAAGATCAAAGTCCTCACCTCATTGACTTGGCTTTAGAATTTGACACAAAAGACCGTAATCTACACGTTCACTATTCCAGCATGCCTACCTAGTCAACATAATGATAATAGTGTCCGTCATGGGTAACAGTCCAGCCCATTTGATATATATATATTGTGGTATTCAACAAAGGTCTCTTCTAGTTGCTGTTATCTTCATTGTATTCACTCAGCCACTCTCAAGTGTCATCAATCGACTGCTGGTTTCTCGCCGCTTGTACTCTGACGGTAGGAAACTATGCAAATGTAGCTTACCAACTCATTAGAATCAGATCAGCAACATTGAGATACAGTTTTCAAAAAGGCCATTCTGGATATCTGATAGCACCATTTGTCATTTGGACCAACTAGATCTTGAGATAAACGAGTGCGTGAAATTTGACTGAAATATTCTAAGTAGTTGAAGAGAAATAATTATAACAAGCAAGTGTTAATAGATGGACAGACAATAGACAATTTTTGCCAGGTTCCTGGTTGGGTCATTTTTTTTACTGGGCCAGGGGTATTCATTCACATTTTGTCTGGTTTTCCCCACACACAGCACTCCCCCATTTTTGTTAACCATAGTGTTTTAATTATTTATATTTTTTAAAAGTATTATATTAGTGCCGGAGGGACCAATTCAGCAACAACATTAGTTTTATCATAATACCCAGCTGGACTGGTTTTTCCAAGTAGTTTGAAACCTGACAATTACCATTTATACAATTTAACATATAGTCACTACTGTGTTTTAAGCCGTAAAATGCTATTGCATACGTACAACAAATTATAGTATATTGTATCGTATCAACCCAAGTATTAGTGGCTGATTCAGTTTCGTGTTTTCATTGGTTTTTGGCAGTACTTTACAACACATTATTGACCATATCAAGCCAAGGAAAATATGAGGGAAAAACGTCCCTCAAGGACATACTGAAGCAACTGACCCAATGCTGGCCTGAGCTTGTTTGAAAGCATGTATTTTAGGATTATGAGTATCAATAGAGCCACCATGAAATCTTCCTTTACTTGGTATACATACATACATACATACATACATACATACATACATACATACATACATACATACATACATACATACATACATACATACATACATACATACATACATACATACATACATACATACATACATACATACATACATACATACATACATACATACATACATACATACATACATACATACATACATACATACATACATACATACATACATACATAGTTTAATGATGCAAGATTTTGTATAATAGTTCTGTAGATAATTTAACAGCACATTCCTTCTTGGTCAGTTCGACACGTACCCATTAGTTTCACAAGAATATGTTGACTGCGAGGGATATAATCTGATCTACTAATGCATGAATTAAATTTTAATTAGGTCCCGCATGATTAACAGTTAGGAAAAGACGAGAGTGCAGTGTTAAGGCCAGGTCATAGTGGTAAAATAGCAAGAGTTGTTCTGAACCAAGGAACATTTTGAAAAATATAAGACCATTTAAAAAATGTGCCAAAATGTTTTTATTCCCCAGAGTCGTTATTAATAAAGGCGTAATGTGAAGGATTTGTGACTACGATGATAGTAATAAAAACTTTGGCGGGTACTGATTGGCTAACATAAATTTGGCGGGTAGTGGCGATATCAGAGGTAATTCTAGGTTTAAAATAATCTCCCTCGCAAAATTACTCCGTACTCGAATTATCTGATGACACAGCAAGCGTGGGCTCAAATAAAGCAAACGGTTAGTATCAATTGATTACAGTGTATATTCATTGATGCATGTTTGTAGTTGTTATTAAATATATTCATTTCTAAAGTCTTACTTCAATTGATCTTGCGTTTGTGCATGCTATATGTTATGTATTGAAAGAATGTTATGCAATATTTCGTTACATGAGTGAGTTAGAATTCATTAATTTTGTATGCAATAGTAGTATAAAGATTCATTCGTTTCATCAGAGAAATTGTGATGAGTAAAGTTTCTGTTTTAGTTGATTTCTATCATAGAAGTTTCATGCTTTGTATAAAAAAATGTTTTCTAAAATCTGATTTTCCATTTCTGGAAATTTACATCAAAATATCTCTAATTATCAAAGTAACGCAGTTAGGACAAGGATTGAAGTCCACTAATTCACGTGTAATTAAGTTTGCAATTATCTGCAACTAAAGAGATGGACTGAAAGGTCGCTATTAAATATATATCCACAGCGATGTAGTAATAATTAGAGAGCGGTAATTATGTCATGGTACTCAGTTAAGAATACTATAGCTGCTGAAAAGACATCGACGTATGATAATAACTTGTTTGTCTATTAGTGCAAATGACCATAGCTAGTTCTGTCGCGTTCGATATAAATAATCTGCTCAAGAGATTTGGAATATTTGTTGATGCTAGAAGGGAAACCTGACATGTTTTTTAGGCTGGGTGCAATCTTTTATTTTTCAAAGAAAAGAAAATAGCTCTACACACGTATGTATTGTACCCACATCAAATTTTATTATGTTCATCACATAGCGTCTGGTTACAGCAGAAAGAAAGAGAAGAAAAGAAGAACACATTGTTGTTCCCATTTCCGTTTGGCTTCGACTCTTCATCTTTCAACTCTTGTGCGTGTGACAAAATAGTGAGATGCGAACTCAGACAGTATTTAAGAATATTACAAGAAATTAGGTTTAAAAGCATAATGAATAGGAAATAATAATTGATAGAGCAAATGTCCTTTTAATCAATATAGCATTGCTGAGAGCACGAAAATATTTCAAAATTGTCCCTACACTTGAATTTCATAGGTAACTGTAGTATATATGAATTTGCATGTGATTATTTAGAACGTTTCCACTGGAACGATCCAAATTGGACATTCAGCATATATGCTGTTCAGTAATTGACATGGAAGATTGCTGCAGTTGGATAAAGTTCTATAAGCTGAGAACCGACATTTGCCGACATTTGTCTCCAAAACAATGTTGCATTTATTTCCTCCTGTAGGATTCCATTAAACCACGCTTGTTTGGGTTGTGGTGCGAATAACATGATTGGACGTATAATTGTAAAACACCTGCACATTGAGCCATATTTCTGCATCCTCAAAAGATCTAACAAACGTCCATATCATTGGAAACATAGTTTTTGATATAAGACACATTTGTAAAACCATCTACTACATATACAAGTTTGAAACGTATTCTTATCTGCACTCTACCTTAACAAAAGGACACAATTAAGACTCAGCCATGGTGTACCTCGTCATAGAGGAAACACAATTTGAGTACAAAGAATCAAAAAATGCCTTTTTCTTATCTTGTATTCCTTGCCATGGGATTATTGGTATTGTGTTTTTTAATCTGCTTATTATGTTTGCGGTTTTTATGATGTTTGGGTTTGTGAGTGCAAGGCCTCTCCTTTTTTTCTCCGTTCTATAGTGTGTCTTTGATTACATAATGTGTTTTCAAATCCCATATTTATTTGATAATTGTTGTTATCTATATGTTTTAGTTGTTCATTTTTTTTAAATATCTATTGATTTTGGTTTGAGTACATGTAGTTTTTGGCTACTTGTGCCAGTTCCAATAATCATATTTGCGTTAGTACCCAGGTTTCTATATTATCATTATCTTTTTCCTTATTGTATTCAAGTTCTCTCTTTCTTCTTTTTTCCAAAGTAAACTTCTAATGCTTTTACGTTGTTTTTTATTAGGGCGGTGGGTAATCCATGTTGTTTACCCCTCCAGTTTCCTATTATTAATATTTCCGTATTTTCCGTATTTACTTTTGACCCCGATGCTGCTGCAAATTTTTCAAATTCTTTTATTAGTTGCTTATAGGAATTTTGGTCTTGAACGAAGTTTGTGCAATCGTCTGCATGTTGCATCATTTATAAATCTTTTTTAAATATTGGGAACTTTTATACCTTTGATATTTTTGTTCAGTTTTATCTTAATACTTAGAATTTCTAGTGATATTACGTATAATAGCATCGACAGTGGGCATCCTTGCATCTTTTAATATAATTTTTTTTCTTCAGTTCTGGCTCCGTTCACCTGTACACATGAAGTTATGTCCCTGTACAGGATTTTAGTCCAATATAGGAAGTTTTTACCATGACCGAATTGTTCTGGTACTTTCAATACATAATTCCTTTCTAATCTGTCAAAAGCTTTTTCCTGATCAAAGAGTACCATAGTATGTTTATGTATTCTATTATTGTCTTGATGGTGATTATGTTGTTTTGAATGTCCCTTCCCTTTACTCATCATGTTTGATTTATGTTAATGATGTTTCCCGATCTTTGTTTTATTCTTTCGTCTAGTATTTTGCTTAAAATGTTATAGTCTATGTTTAGGAGGGAGATGGGCCTCCAATATGTTTTATTTCTTTCCTGTCTCCCTCCCCTTTGTAAATTAAAGTAATTGTTCCTCCCTCATATTATTTGTCATAATTTTTTTTCCAAAAAGTATATTATTGTAGAATCATTAAAGCACCGGCGACAGCTTCCTGCAGACTTTTTTCTGTAAAACTCCGCTGAGAGTTCATCTCTTCCTGGTGATTTTTCCTTATCTAACTTAATAATCGCTACTGTTATTTAATTTTGAGAGATGAAATCCTCACATATGGCTTTATGTTATGGTGATATCATCTCACATGGTGTCTCTCGTAAGTAATCGTCAATTATTTCGTCATTTATGTCCTGTGATGTGTACAGTCGTGGGTAGTATTCTCTAATGTGAATTAGTATTTCGTTTTTGTCATTTGTTTCTCCATTCCCATTGCATCTTCAGGACTTATTCAGGCCTTTTTCAACACAATACCAGTTGAGATCAATCTCACATGGAAACTTTCTAGTACCAAAACCAAGAACAGAGCAATTCAAAAAGAGTTTTCAATACTCTGGTACAGTTCTGTGGAATAAGCTTCCACTACATGTAAAATCGGCTGAAAATATTAGAGTATTTAAGAAGAGATATCATAAGCGTGCACGTGTTTTTAATAGATAATGGAATTTAGTATTTTAATGCGAAACATGCTAATATAAGCACTAATTATTGCTTCTTCAAACAATGTTCATTTGTTATACTCTCATTAAGAGGGCCTCAAGGGAGAATAGTCCATGACTAATGAGTCACCCTCTATCAATAAAGCATTATTATTATTATTATTATTATTATTATATTATTATTATTATACTTAATCCCGCTAGATATCCCCATCTTCTTAATTCCTCCCTCTTGTATAATCCCTCTGCTGTTTTATAAATCCGTGTAAACTTTCCCGCTCTTATTTCCCTCGCTTTTCTCGCCTCTAATTGTATTTTGTCTAATTGCCCATTCAATTATTTTTCCTCTCTTCTGAGTTATTTATGTCTTTAAGAGAGTCTCTGTTGCCTCTTTTATCAATTTGTTTCCCCCTGCCCATTGGTTTGCGTATTTTACTGCTTTTATTTTAAATTTCCCCTTTAACTTATCCCATTCTTTAATAATATCTAAATTCACTGTTATATATATATATATATATATATATATATATATATATATATATATATATATATATATATATATATATATACTAATTTATGATCCAAAATTTTAAAATCTATAATGCCTGCTTTTTTATAGTTATTTTTCCCTGCCGATGTTCATAAACAATTATATAACCTACTCCCCTGGTCCCCCTTTATATTCATACTTAATCAATGTTTCCAATACTGCCGTTTCTGTTGAAGAAATATACGCTTGAACCTATTGATTCAAAGAACTACCACCTATTTTCTAACCTCTCATTCATTTAAAACATCTTGGAAAGCGTTGATCCATCCCAGCACGTATCTCATCTGAATTTTAATATTCTGGTTAACGAAGCATATGCTGCATATCTCCCTCGCCAAAGTACTGAAACATAGCTCTGGATAGTAAAAAGATTACAGTCCTCACCCTTTTTGACTTGTTTTCGGAATTTGACACCCAAGACCATGATATATAACTTTATAGTCTCCATCATGCGTTTGCCATGCACCACACATCCTTAACATGGTTCAAGACCTACTTAGTCAACAGGACCCACAACTCTTTTCTCGGTGATGTTCTCACCCTTGAATACACTCAGCCGCTCTAAAATGTCATTGACTGACGTCGGGTTTCTCGCTCGTTGTATCTTGATGGCACTAAAGCATAGAAATCTGGATTCACAACGGACGCTGAGGCTTCTATCCATGTCATAAATCAGCGCAATTCCGATGTGAATTGATTGGCTTGCATCTTATCAATTAGTTTTTGTCTTGCAGTCTAAAAATGTTTATCCAGCACGTGTACTTATTACAACTTGCACTTTCCCTGTCATATTGTTGTATAAAACAATTCAGTTTTGACGTAATAATTACTTCTTTTTCCTCACCAACTACCTTCGTTTAAAGTAGGTGATCGTTTTCTACGCCAAATTACATAATCCCTATACTCGTATGTCTTGTCAATAAATCTTGAACTTGAAATGATGAAGACTAAATTATAGCGATAATATATGATATTATGTACACTTAATTATAACGAAATAAGAAATAATTAGTGACTAAAATAGTAAATTAGCAGTGAATTTTAATATTGTTTATAATCATTTAGAAACTATATTTAATGTTACTATCTGTACTTAGTGTTATAAATTTAAACCAAAAAACATACATTAGTGGTGACTATTAAGATGTTATATTATTAATATGTAAAATGAAATTGTTCATGAATAATATCTTCAAAAAGTGGAAAGAAGAAAAAGTCAAAGAATGGGGAGGGGGTATTATCCCGTTCTGTGAATCGAACTGAAAACGTCTATCTATAAATTCAGTTTTATAAATATTTCATGCTGCTGCTTTAAATACGTTTTGTTTATTTTTTGAGCGGTAAATTATGGATGATAGACAATTATAAATACCTATAACATAAAACACCGCATCAAGCAAGTTTATCAGTAATGCGGTAATATAATCATATCATGTTCGTAACAATTAACAAAATCTGAATGTGTCAAATAATATACACTTTTCAAATATTTAAATTTATATATAAAGGAAAACTTATTGACTTTGGGGAACGAACTTGTATCATTACATTGCAATCGACTGCACATTTAACATTTTCAGCATTCTACAGCTCACATGCAGCCGCAGATGACGTCATCGCACGCAATAGATATGAAAATGAAATGTATAAAACTGTATTAATATCAACATCTGAACAATTGTAATTTACAATAGTAGTTATGGTGTAATGACCATCTTTAGAAGCAATAAAATCCACTAAGCTATAGATATCACAGAGAATTGGATCCCCAAGCTTTATTCAACTCCGACTTGATGTCGTAAAAAGAGTATCTTACGAGAACAATGCTTTTAAAGCATGGTCATTTGTTTACTAGTCAAAAGGGCTAGTCCTTCTGCAACATTTTATGTCACTGCATTTAGATATATTACGTCACACTCATACATCTGCATGTACCAGGCTTACTGTACACTGAACGTCATTTTCTATTGACCGGCATACCATTAATTGACAGATTCAAAGAAACAAAATTGTTCGGAGAATGTATTTAAAGATTTTAAAATAATCGTCGTACAAAAAAATGTTTATTAAACAGATATCTTTTTATTATGTAACATATTACTTGAATCAATTGGATTTTCGATTGTTGTAGATTCTTACCTTATATATTGCAGTCACGTTCAAAGAGACTCAGGTCGGGTATTACTCACCTTTATCAGTGACAAGAGAGCAGCATTACCCATTCAAAGAAGGTGAGATTGTATTTATTTGGATTATTGTATTACTCCATGCATATACTTCACCTATATATGAACATAGTATAGGAACAATTTGCATCGCATAAGAGTGTAATACACCAGAACAGTCCGAGTTTGGTGGCTAAAGGTGAACGGTCCACTTCTACCCATTTTCCATCCTCAATCCCAACTCTGTAATCTGCCAATCGCATATTACATTACAGTATGGTATCCGGACAAAATTATTTTTAAATCATTGAGTAACACTCTTATATTGGTCGTTTAGAACAATCGTGAGATCACTCACGGGGTTGGGAAACCTCCGATTATTTGCATTAAGATACCTCAATAACAGTAATAAATCCATGTGTTAATAATAATAATAATAATAATAATAATAATAATAATAATAATAATAATAATAATAATAATAATAATAATAATAATAATAATAATGAGGACTTTGTATAGCGCCTAATCTTTCGAAGCTCTAAGCGCTGTACACCATCAATAATGATATGACTACACTACATAACAACAAATGACAAAAACAATGAAATTGGAAAACATAAAATCATATTAGATACAAAACATGATTAGGTCGCTAAATTTGTCCCTGCAGTCGAAACAGGTGAGTCTTAAGAGCACTCTTAAAAGGGACCACTGTGTCTTTGTGTCTAATTTCAATGGGCAATTCGTTCCACGTCGCCGGGCCCTGGTGTGCAAACGAACGTTGTTCATATGACTTTGTTTTCACCTTGGAAACAATGAGTATACGATTATCAGAAGAAGAGCGTAAGGATCTAGCTGGTTTATACACATGGATGAGGCTGGATATGTATGTTGGACTGGAGTCTGTCATAGAAACATAGCACAGAAAACAAATTTTGTATTTGATTCTGTATCGAATTGATAGTCAGTGTAAGGTACAGAGCATTGGTGAGGTGTGCTCTGATCGAGGTACTCTAAAGATGATTCGTGCAGCTGTGTTTTGAACATTTTGAAGTTTCTGGAGTAAATATTGTGACGAACCAGACATAATTGAGTTACAATAGTCCAGTCTTGAAAGTACTAATGAACACACAAGTGTGCTAGTGGCATCAACTGAAAGATATTTACGAATGGAACTGATGCGTCTCAATTCAAAATATGCAGCCTTGCATATGTTCATGAGATGTTGGTGCAATGTGAGAGAACTGTCTAGAGTAACGCCTAGATTCTGTACTGACTGATAATTTAATGTTGGTTTTGCTGATAGTTATTGTCTGAGGTAAAGGATGTGAATGAGAAAGTCTTTGTGTTGTAATCAGAATAGCCTCAGTTTTATCATCATTCATCTGCAACTTGTTACATGTCATCCATGAGTTCACATCAGAAATGCACTTCTCAACTCCACTCATATGGGTGGCTAGACTTGTATATTTGGGTGTCATCAGCATACAATTGGTGCGACACTGGGTGATGATCTATGACACTTGAGAGCGGCTGAATATAGAGAATGAAGAGAACATGTACAAGAAGAGATCCCTGTGGAACACCACAACATTACGTCAACTGGGCTGGAGTGTATTCCATTTGCAGATATAATTTGTGTTGACTAAGTAGGACTTGTTACACTTGTTGAATCTTTTGAAATCAACGAAGAATCAATTAGTGATATGTAATGGCTGTCAAATTTACTACTCTGGACCAATACATGCAGATATTAAGTCGTTTTGGGAAGATGAGATCCAGTGCTATGCAGACCAGCATGTTATAAGAACTTCTACAGTGCCCTGAAAGAAGTGAATGCACGCATATTCTCTGGATGATCCCCCACCTCATTCTCAGCGCAGACGGGAACACACAACGTCTGAAATAGAAGAGCCATCAGCATCCAGACCAAACAAAAAGTCTACATTGCAGTTGTGACACCCTCCCCCCCTTACTACTTTACGAATACGAAACGTAAACGGTGTACGAACGCCACGCCAGGAAGCTGAACCACGTTCACTCCACAGGTATCAGGAAAATCATCAACATCAAGTGGCAGAACAAGGTGTCAGATACTGAAGTACTCCCCAGCATCCACACCATCCTGAATCAGTGCCACCTACGATGGATGAGACATGTTATACGCATGCAAGACCACAGGCTGCCTAAGAGACTCTTCTATGGCGAACTACAGCAAGGACATCGATCATAAGGAGGTCAGACTAAACGCTTCGAAGACTATCTGTAAGCTGCATTGAAAGCGTTCAACATAAACCCTGATTCCTTTGTATAAAACAGCAAGCTATCGCGTCACTCGGCTTTCTTCTATGCACAAAGGCTCCAAGTTGTGTGAATCTAGCATGAAAGCAGCAAGAGGCAAGCCAGAAAAGCACGTGCAATAAACCTTCATGGCGATGTCCCACTCATCCCCTGTCCCATGTGCAAATGAACATTCCGTTCAAGGTTTATCCTCATCAGCAGTATGCGTACGCACAAAACAGAATCAACCCTTGGATGACTAGAGAATGTCATCGTCGAGTCGACGGACGATCAACACACACGTTTGTGATGGTAAAATAAGTCTAGCATTACCGATCTGTCATATCCAAAACGAATAATGGGAGCTGGCAGTGTTAACCTGGATTTGACAACATGACATGGAACGCAATTAGTTGCATACATAATAACACCGTTCGTTTATATTTTGAAGGAATATCACCTTTTTTAAAATTCAAACTCGGATGGTCTCGCTTATGTGTAGACTTCTTGTTGTAAAAGCATCGCACCGCCATGCAGGAATCCTAAAACCTCAAATGCTTACTGACCTTTCGTTAAAGTACGCTTTACAGAATATAATCTTGCTTAGGGACGAAAATAAATCAGCAGTAGGGACCAATGTAATCTACAAATACAAACTCGAGGAAAACATCCTGTAGTATTTGTACTAGCAAGTCGATATTTGACCACACCACCAGCTGTACATTTTTATGTTGAGTTTAGCTGAGTTTAGAGCACAATCAGGGAGAACTAACTAGTATTAACAAACCATATTTCGATCGAGCATATCCTGTGTACTCAGTGTTTTAATGCGATATACCCGCTGATTGATAAACCTAGTAATAATGATCTCATACTGATGAAGCTTTCGATGCTGAATTGTTTTGCTGAGCTAGATACAGAACATTTTACAAACACGATACGTGGAAATGGTTTAGCAGCATTACGATGTAAGAGAATAAACGAGTGGGCTACGCGTGTCAATGAAGATTGAGATAAGATCATTGATTTTGCATCGCTGGAAGAAAACAAAATCCCGTAAAATTGAAAACAATAACCGGCGTGATGTTGTACAAATTCGAGGATAAATCGATAGGAGCTTCGATAGAGATCATTGATCAGAACACGCTCGCATGGACGATCTACGTAAGAATATTTCTCAAAGACAGAACTGTTAAATTTGATGGCGGTGATATTTGTGTGCTTTAAATGAGGTTAGCAAATGCGATCCTTATCCGTAGTGTTGGTTAAAAGTTTTGAATATGTTAATTATAATCAGTTGTTACAACCTAATGGAGCTATGTATCGATCTAAGTTCCTCCACAATTATATGACAAATCTTGCGTCAAAATGTACCTATGATGTCGAACGTTTACTAAGTTATTTTTGTATTATTCCGTCAGTTGCTGCTCAATTTGCTTAGGACAAACATTCATGGTCACCGACAAGATTGGATTGTCTTGTTGATGTGAAGCTAAGCTACGCCAAATACTGACATGGAGTAGTTTGGATTACTAAATACGATTCTGATGTTATCTCCGTTGATATGGTTGCATGAGCAGCAGAGAGGGTGAACCGGACAACATTTTTAGACAAGTTTTCACTGAAATCAGGCTTAAAACAATGAAATCAGGCAAAAAAATAAAAAAAATCAATGAAATCAGACAAAGAATCAATGAAATTAATGAAATCCTCCATCGATTTTTTTTGGGAAAAGGGATTACAACGTCGTTGTCACTCACCCCTTCTGCTGCTATGGGTTAACCGAATATTTGATCCAGTCCGATATGATATCGTGTTCGAGGGTCATGTAAATTTATTGTTACAAATCCGTGTGGGGTAGACTGAGCATGACTAAAGAAATTTCTAAATTGATTGAAGTCCATATCAGAACACCATGTCTGCCAAATATTTCGTAGCGTATGTGTATCAACTCCATTAAACACACACAACACATTACAATTATCTCTGATCACTTTTGGAATCTGAGTGTAGCGTTGAGTGACATAGATCACATCCGTGTTTTTATGCCTGCCTCGGGAAAATATTCTAGCAGGATTTTTTTGTTTATCTAACATTACATCGTCGTATACAACTAAATTGTTGATACTTCCATCGAGGTCTTCTACTGATGGTGCCTCGTCAATATCGGTTATAAATTCAATAACATCTTCGCCGGCAATCTCTGAAGCGTTTTCATTAAAATCTTTTAGCACTTCATAGCATCGTTGGTCATCTACGCTAGGGGCAATTAAATACAACTTATCCCACTTCATCCATCTCATTATTAAATTGAGTAGCAATTGCGTTTTACCGGATCCAGATGGTCCGATTATAATTGCGCGGATAGAATTTGGTAGCGCTGCATGATGTTTCACTGGTTCTCTTGTTTTAGTCGCTGAAAAATCAATTATATTCATATCTCTATACATAAATTATGGATCTATATTGTGTGAAGTGTAAAAAACGTACTGGCACAGATGACTTGACGACGATTACAACAAAAAATAACCGATCAGCGCTTTCTGGTAAATGCGTACAATGTAGTACAAAGAAATTTAGATTTGTTTCTAAACCCAAGGAACCTTTAAAAAAAAACGAGGAGGTGATATCGCTGCCAAATTAGCAAAACTCCCTGGAACCCCATGGGCAAAATACCCCGGAGAAAAACACCTTCCAGGGTATAGTTATTGTGGACCAGGAACAAGACTTGATATCAGACTCAATGATCAAAATCAGCCCCGACCCGGTGAGGAACCAATAAACGCTATTGATAAGGGCTGTCACCTTCATGATGTTGCTTATAAAAGCAGCAATTTGCAACACAGGCATCTAGCAGATGTGAAATTAATTCATGCGTTAAATGCTATTCCTGATAAATCCCTTAAAGAAAAATTGGCTTCATTTTTGATAAAATCGGCAATGAAAAGCAAATTGATGTTAGGTGCTGGTAATTAATAGCAACATGGAATCTATTTATTATTCCCCAAGAGGATACTGGAAGGGTAACGCTGCAATCAGTAAACTCGCTAGCGCCGCAAAAGTGAAAAAAACCACTGCGGCTCATTGGTTATCCAAACAGGCACTATGGCAAATTTATCTACCACCGCCTAAACAAATTCAATTCTCGCATTTTGATGTGACCGCTCCTAATGAAGTTCATCAGGCTGATATATTATTTCTGCCACATGACCACGGTTACAAATATGCGTTAACTGTAGTTGATATTGCAAGTCGATACAAAGAAGTAGAACCGTTAAAAACAAAATCGGCCACTGAAGTGGCTTCTGCATTTGAAAGGATTTATCGAAGGAGCCCTCTGCACTGGCCAAATCTGTTACAAGTTGATCCGGGCAAGGAATTTCAGGGTGCAGTGTTATCTACAATGAAATATCACAATGTCACTATCAGACGAGGGCATACTGCACTGCATCGTGATCAGGCCATTGTAGAACGATTTAATCGGACTCTTGCTGAACGGTTATTTGGATATCAATACGCAAAAGAATTCATCCAAGAAAAAAGATCCCGTGAATGGGTTAAGAGATTACCAGGTGTAGTTACCGCACTGAATAACGAGATTACTAGAACCATCAACATGAAACCTATCAACGCGATTAAAAAGAAGTCGATACCTGAAAAACCACAAAAGGATTTTAGCGTTTCCCAACCAATTCTTGGTAGTAATGTCATTGTGAGGTACTTATACGAACCAGGAGAGCTTGAGGGTGGCACAAAAAGGGCTACTGATCCTATTTGGAGTGTTACTGCACACAAGATATCTAGTATAACACGATCTACGGGTAGACTTCCAATCTATAAACTGGATTCAACTGCCCCTCAGCGTGGGTTTACTAGACAACAACTACAAGTAATTCCTGACGATACTCAATTGCCACCGCATGGTCTTAACTAGCACCCTTGCGTCTATTTCACTCAAGACAAGTCAACATCACATTATTTCTGACATGACCGAGATTGTTATTTTTTCTGTCAACGGTGAATTGGCGAGGATCCTTATCCGAATACTGCCAACGCATTATACAATTGCAACTTGCGCAGTGATTATTCTGTTGTTTCTTCAAAGTGATTATTAATCCAGCATCAATATCAAATTCTCGTTGTTTTTTTTTTTGTCTTGTTGTTTGTAACCGGAGAGTTTTTTTATCAATAATATCATTATCATCGCCAATGATTTCATCATCGCCACTGGCTTCGCCAACGACAATTCTTCGAAGTTGATTTATTTTTCGTACTCTGGATACTGAAAGATAGACTAAATTCGACCATTCTATGCGATTATCTACCATCCAAACAATTGTATCCGATATAGTCAATCCCTGTGAAGAATGTATCGTCGCTGCGTATCCTAGCGTCCATGGGGATTTATTAGCACGCAATGCATCTTCAACGACATTGAAATCAACCAGCACAATATCATTTAATACGAGAATCTGCTTTTCACTCTGTCCTGGAATATCAACTTCGATGTTCTGTTTTCGTGTATCCGATGGCCTATAACATAACGGTACTGGAAGTGTTGCAAATTTTTGTTTATGCAATTCAAATAACTTCATCTGAAGTGTGTCCCTGACTATGTTTCTACTTGCAATGATTAAATCATTTGGTCTCCACGCTTCCCAAAACTCATTCATGGGAGTTTCCGAAATTATTTCACGGGTTATTTCACACTGGATTCTATCCGGTTGTAATCTAATTAGTTTCTTCAATTCTTTTAATTCATTATCAAGTGATCTATGATCAGTATCAATTTCTTCATAATAGTCTACAAAACCCTTTAGCCATTCATGTGGGGAAGCACCGAGAAATGGTGGTGGTTGGCCGTGATCACCGCACATGACGATTTTTGTATTCTTCAATAACAACCACTCAAGAAATATTTTTAATACATCTTCTGACACTGTGTCTATTTCATCCCAAATGATAATTTCAGGAATACATTTCTCTCCCATGCGCTCAGGAGTCCATTTATCTCCCTTCCATCGGAAAAAACTATGATAAGTGCAGGCATTAACTCCTCTCTGTATCATTTCTCTTGCAAGTCTGTGAGTCGGTGTTAGCACAATCATGTTTGTATTGGAAACACGAAATAACTCAATTACCCGGGTTGTTTTTCCTGACCCACCACAACCGTTAAATAAACTGTTTTATATCTACAGATTGGATCAGAAATCGGTGGTGCACTAGAAAATTCTGAACACTGATTGCTTTCTAAGTAATTATTTTCAATGGTAACATCTGCTGATTGAATATAATCATGAAGCATTTCCTTCTTAATTCTCCATGTCCCCCATTTCTCGTTGCCAGTAGCCTTAAAATCAGCCATTTTGCTATTTATGTAAAATGAGTCAGTAGCAACTCTAACTGCGGTGGTAGGAAATCTATTGATCATTGAAAACAGATTGATAGAAGCATAACCAAGCATATAAGCTCTCAAATGTGTATACTGCGGATGGTATCCATCAGTGTAAGTAACAATTGTACCCAATTTGGTTCCATCGGACATAAATGCGTCCTTACGATTGACATATAGGCCCTTATTCGTTAAATCTGTGATTACAAAATCGTATTCAGCATTGTCTATAATCAATCGTGAAGAATATTTCGTATTATCATCTTTGCCACCTTGGGTAAATTTACCGATTATTCTTCGTCCAAGATTTTTTGCTTCATTGTTTCTGATTTCAAATAACTGTTTGGACCAATCCATGATTTGTTGTTCATTAAAATCAGGAAACAGTTTTCGCTCTTCGCTAATTATTTTTTCTAGATCAGGTTGTGGTAACCAGACTGATTTCTGTGCTCGATAGGATATAATTGCTTCACTGACAATTAATGATTTTAACATCTTACAATCAAGCATATACCGTAATAACACTATTGGCATCCAGTGTTTTTCAGACATGTGTTTACCAATCCAAAGATAACTACACGGATGAAGCCCTTCAGCCATTTCAAATGATACTACACAAGCGAATCCGGTTAAATCAAAATCAGGATGTGGTCCATTAATAGCAACACGGGTCATTTCGTGTGTAGGGTGTCCAAATCGTTTGAAATATTTCTCACACTCTCCATACCCAAGAAAACTTCCTGGATAACACGCAATCATATCAACGGAAATAACGGTATCAGGGTCGTATTTTGTGTTCCATAATCCGCCGTGGCTGTATTCAAGACAGGAAAATTTGACATCTGATAAAAACTCACTTCGTGTTGGTTTCCACGCGTTTTTCTTTCTTGCAAAATGTGCTGCAATGGATGGTACTGTAAAACAGTTTGCTAATAATTGATCGTTGTCTTCCCTGTCCCCAGAAAACTCACTAGCTAGTTGTTTCATTTGATTTTGCAGCTCTTCAGTACGGTATAATTCTCCGTTA
This sequence comes from Unio delphinus, assembly GCA_029339505.1. NCBI lineage: Eukaryota > Metazoa > Mollusca > Bivalvia > Unionida > Unionidae > Unio > Unio delphinus. The sequence goes on along the minus strand of JAQISU010000351.1, from coordinate 2,041,208 downwards.
GGCCTTACAAACTGATCAAATTTAAATTCTTCGTCTGAAGTACTATGAAATAGCCACACTGACACAGGATCGTTTTTACTCAAATGGTAAATAGCATCAAATAATTTCTGCTCTGAAAAAAACTCTTCGGTTTGGGATAGATATTTTACGGTTCTATCCCGTGGGAATATTGTTACTGCAGATGACCACGCGTGTGCGTTATGATCAATAATTTCAATGGGTTTTCCTTTTTTTGATTGATATTTCGGTTCTTTTAATACTTCACCGGTGATTGTCCTTACCGATATTGGAAATCTCAATGATGTTTCTAATTTAGTTATATCCTGAATTGTTGCCCCATGCTCTTTTACCGTGAACTCCCACTCGGTTATTTTTTTTCGTCTTAGATCAGTTAGTTTATTTCCCCGGGACGCATTTGTGAAGTGTTCTATTATTCGTTCTGCTACACAATTGAGCCCTGTCGAATATTTCATGGGTGCTAGTTTTGAAATATCAGGTTTTTCATTGATCGGATATATCCCGTAAACAACTGCTGTGACAGGATAAGATCTTTCGTAGTAGGGTTTATCAATTCCAGTCAAAATTCCCGGTTTTGAATCCTGATTCACGGTGACAGTTTTTTTGCCCCTGAGAATGGGTTCAAATTTATCCCTAATAATCCATTTTCCATCCTCACGGATAATGAATTTGATTCGGAAAAAATGACTTTTTTCCCCATGACGTGAAATGATCACTGCTGCTTTTTCATCATTCATGGTAGCGTCAACAACACCATCAATTCGAAATGTTGACCAGCAATAAGATGCTCCATCACGCTTGAATTCATTAAAACAGTCTCTGATGGGTTTATCAAGAATTTTATTCTTGGGTGTATTAGAAACTATATCAAGATTGAATTGAGCATCCTTCCATGGTGATCTCATGTTTCCGTCTCTTGGACGTTTGTTACGTTTTTTGGGTCTATCGCGATTAAATCTAGGATTGATTTTCAACAATCTCTTAAACTCTTTCATGTTTCCGTCTCTTGGACGTTTGTTACGTTTGTTTCCGTCTATTGGACGTTTTTTTGGTCTATCGAGATTAAATCTAGGATTGATTTTCAATAATCTCTTAAACTCCTTCATGTTTCCGTCTCTTGGACGTTTGTTACGTTTGTTTCCCTCTATTGGACGTTTTTTTGGTCTATCGAGATTAAATCTAGGATTGATTTGTAATAATCTCTTAAACTCTTTCATGTTTCCGTCTCTTGGACGTTTGTTACGTTTGTTTCCGTCTATTGGACGTTTTTTTGGTCTATCGAGATTAAATCTAGGATTGATTTTCAATAATCTCTTAAACTCTCTATCGGTATTGAATTTAGCATTTTTCGAAGTCAATCTCTTGAACTCCTTCATGCTATATATAAAACAAGCATTTAAATGAAAGATTTATATATAATGAATCACTGCAAATGGCTCATGATGGGAAATGTAACCCCGTGTAACAAATCATGCAGAAAAAATGAATACTGTAGGTATCATATGTAAAGTTTTCGACGTGGAAGTCTTGTTCCGTTACCCTGTATTCGATGTGGGGTTGGGGTTAAGGGAAGATCACAATTGTGTATTGATTGTGGTGGTAAGCGATATAGGGAATTGAAGCGTTATTATGATAAAAGAATAACAAATGGACAATCCATCAGAAATTATGACCCTGAAAAAGTCTTTGACCCTGATAACATCAAGGATAAAATCATAAGAACTCCGCAAGACTACATCGAAAGATTCTCCAGTGATGTAATTATTAAACCAAACACTGAATTAGACAAACAATAGAATAGTATATATGAACCAAGAATTCAGACTACATCCAGTGATTACAAATTATGAAGCATCCAGTGATGGTACTGTCAGAAACCGTAGACTAAAGAAATCAGTTGGTGCTGTGAATAATCAAGGATACTTGATGTTTACTGTTGGCGGGAAGAAGAGATATCTCAATCATCGTTTCGCATTTGAATGTTTTAATGGATTGATCGATGATGGTTTTGTTATTGATCACAAGGATTCTAATCCAAAGAATAATTCTGTATCAAATCTGCAGGCTATCACACAGAGTGAGAATACCAAACGAGGAAAGACTGGCACTTGTTCAAAAAAAGCGAGACCTGTGAAATCTTTGAATACAATAACTAATGAAGAAATAATATTTTCATCTATGAATGAAGCCGGTAAGCATTTCGATTTTTGTGAATCCTCAATACGATATGTTGCAGAGGGGATAACCAAAACGGCTATTTCAAAAAAGAGCGGACAAAAAGTTCAATTTAGTTATGTCTAATGCGTCATATTTTCCAATTAGAGATATGTCATTCTTATAGAATAATGAATTCTGAAAACATGAATAGCATCATAGTTGAAATAGCAAAATTGAAAAATCAGGATATCAAACTATCAGATGGGATAAATCCTGATCAAATTGTGTCTGATTTTCAGGATATAGAATACGGAGTTAACAACAATAAATATATGCTACCCAAGAAATATGCACTCATCAAAAGAATTCAGAATTCTATTAAAGACTCTCTTTCATTTTCCAGTGACATCAGTGTGTTCGTTCCGTTGTATACTATCGTAGAAGGAATACGAAAAGAATTAGGTAACGAATACGAATTGAAAAAAGAAGTCAACTCTAAAATTAGAAACCTACGGGCATTAATTCAATTTTGATTGCCCGACCATTGATTGCCCGACCATTATCATTTTTTGATTGTGATCGACCCTCATTTTTTTTAGCCGACCCTCAAGGGTGGTGTCAAAAATTGAATGGAGAAACTATCAGTATTATTTATGTTATATACACTTATGATACTTTCTCCATCAATGATAGAAGCTGTTATAGGATGAAATAACACTTCCATGACCGTATCAAAAATCATCTGACATGTCAAAAAGGTGAGGAAACTATCAGTATTATTTATTTTATATACAATTTTGATACTTTCCTCATCAATGATAGAAGGTGTCTCACGATGAAATAACACTTCCATGACCATATCAAAAATCATCCGACATGTAACAAAAGTGGGAAAGTGTTTTACAATTGAAAAATGGTTTCTGATTTCAAATAATGGTCAATGAAGCATTAACAACCCGATTGGCTCGTGAACGATTAGATGCAATCAGGAGATTTGTACCAATTCGTGACTCTGTACGGAATAAACTGCAACAGCGACAGAGTTTACAAACTGATTTTGCTTTAGGGTCTGAAGAATTGTTTAAACCAGTAACCACAGCAACGAAGGGGGTAGAGCGTGCTTTACTGGGAGATGGTCCCGAGACGGGGAAATCTGTTATTGGTGAACTTGAAAAAATAGCAGCGAAAACTGAACAAACAAAACAAATGGAATGAAAAAGAACAGTAGAGGACTTACGCGTGAGATTTAACGGGGAAGGGTTAGCAGCAATTGATAAGACTAAACTAGCAGATATTCCTGCGCTTGTTGTTACGACTTATGAAAACAGAAAAAAAATGTTGAAACCAGAACATCATAAGTATGTTAAGAATTTAACTCATTGGGCTGATATATTCTACAAAATCAAAACTGAAAAAAGTCAAATTAAGACAGATAGTGCATCATACATCGAATATATCAATGCGGTGGGTACAGTGTATAATCAATACGAAGAGTTTAAACAACCAAAATTGCAAAGAAAGCGACAGCAACCTGCAAAGAAAATATCTTTTTCTCCTAAAAGACAACAAATACCACGTGATGATGATGATGATGATTATTTACAAGAAACGAATTTAGAAAAACTAGATGAAGCAGCTGGTTATAGCGGAAGTGGACTGCAAAATCCAAGAATTGGAAACACTTGTCCTGATAGTGTTATCAATGATATATCACGATTAGATGTTCTTGTAGGAGGATTCCGAGCTGGAAATAACTCTCCAGAAATAATTAATGAAGCAGCTGATATCTGTAGACGGTTATTTGCCGGCGGTATCATGGATATCAAAACATATCGAGATTTCATTGACGAGTTAGCAAATGGGTATCATAGTGATTAAATAACAATTGAAAACACTATTGTTTTTATAATAATGATCATCCATTACAATCATGATAAACCAATCCCAGTCTATGTGGTTAATTCAAGGTTTCCAGTTTATAAAGCATACTATGGAGATGGTTTAGGCAATACCATTTTAGGATTCTTTTCAAGAATGGCCCCAAAAGTGATGCCGTTAGCTAAACAGTTATCAATGAAAGCCATTGATGTTATTCGTGATAAGGGTATTGGTGCTGTTGGAGATCTTGCCGGAAAGGCATTTTCAACTGCGAAGAATAGTGTTAGTAAAATTATAAATAACGCAGTAGATGAAAAATTAGCGTCGATGGTAAATCAAGGAGACCAAAGCAATATTGCAAATATGATAGCGGGAAGTGGCTTTAAAAAACTATGTCGATGAAATCCTACGGATTTTCACGCTAGCGTTTTTCACGAATCGTTTACGATTTCACGATTTAGACTCTGATAAATAGAATAAAATGTTCAAACAGTCACGTGATCCAGCGTTTGATATAGACGCCCCAGTTGGCAAGGATGATTCTGTACGCGATTATCAATATTACGCCTATCATACCATAGACCCAAAGAGTCGATCAAGAATTGATCTTCAAGTCCATGATACCAGTAAATACTTTCTACCCGCTGAAGCATTTATTGAAATCGAAGGAGAAATTGTAACAGCTGCTGATACTACTGCTGTACCAGCACCGTATCCAGCTGGTACTCAAGTCGGGTTTGTCAATAATGGTATTATGGCGTTATTTGAGAGTGCAAAATATCTCATTGATGGAAAAGAAATTGAGTCCATAGATCGTGATGTTGATGTGGCTACAACAATCATAGGGTTAGCGAGATATTCTGATGATTATACAAGATCAGCAGGACCTTCTATGATGTTTGCAAAGGATGTTAAAAATACCGCTGGAGGAAATCCATTTGTTGTAAGACGACCAAAGAATAATGCTGGCACCGCTAATATTGATGCCGAGGATATGATTATAAACAACGATGTTAATTTCAATCTAGGAGCTGCAACACGTATTTCAATGTTGCAAGGAGCGCGTAAATAATTTTCATGCGCGATTCCACTGCATCATATATTTGGATTCTGTATAAACGTCCGAAAAGTTATTTATGGAGCGAAGCATACAGTATCGCTTGTACGAAAAAGTGATGATAATGACGCAATTTGGAGGATTCCAGCAGACAATGCAAATCCAAATGCTGATGCCGGTAGAGTCGATTTAACAAAAATATCATTGTGGATGCCAGTGTTGACTCCAGCAATCACCGCAGAAGAACGATTACTATCATTTATGGATCAAGGAGGAAAGTCGTTGTTGAGTTGGCTAACCGTGAGTACAGATGTTAAACAATCAAATATCAACGGGTTATTCACTTGGAACCTAGCATCAAAACAAGGTGTTGCTGCGCCACGTCATATATTTATTGCGTTACAGGATAACGCACGAGCTGGCAATCAACTCTTCAGCCATATGATATTTGATCAGTTAGGTGTGAAAGACGTCTCACTGAGAATAAACGGCCAGCAGGAACCATCCGAGGATATACAACTTAATTACACAGAAAATCATATTGCACGAGTTTATCATCGTCTGTTGTCATTTATGGCACGCGATCAAAATGTGAATACTGGTTTGCAAATATCACAACATGATTTTAAAAATCTGTATCCGATCTATTACTTCTCACTGGAACATCTCGATTTGATGAGACAATCTGTTGTTGATATACATTTTAGAGCTAATGTGACTCGTGGTGCTATTGCTGATTATAGAGCGGTTGCTGTCATTCTCAGTGATAAATCAATGCTACTTGAAGGTGTTGGAGGAAGAATGAGAGTGGTAGATGCCCCAGTAGAAAATCTTTGAACGATTTTCTCGATTTTTCATTGAATTAGAATCAATCTATTATGTATAATGTCATATAGTGTTATTAGTGTTGCGTTAACTCCTGGTCAAATCAAAAAATTGCAATCAGAATCGGCTAAAAAATGTGGAACCACAATCACGTTGAAACCTAATCAAATGACTGGTGGTGCAAATAAATTATCGCTGACAACTCGTCAGGTGAAACATTTCAATGATGCACTTGTAGCGAAAAAAGGTGTCCAGATTACTCTTTCTGCGGCTGCTATCAAAAATATGATTAAAACAGGCGGTATATTTCCATTGTTAGCTGCAATACCAGCATTGATTGCAGCAGCAGCCCCAGCAGTGGCTAAAGCAGCGGCATTAGGAGCCGTTGGTACTGCAGCAGGAATGGCACTTAAGAAGGCAACTAGGAAGGGATATAAAAAAAGGGACGATCCGTTCACGGATTGGGTCTAAGACTACCAGGAACCCCGTATTCGTGGTACAGCGGAAAAGGTCTAAGACTACCAGGAACCCCGTATTCATGGTACAGCGGGAGATCCGTTCACGGATCAGGCCTGAGACTACCAGGAACGGTTTATTAATTCAGAAATCTTCGATGGTTCCCATGTCCAATTTTGATTTAATGGATGCGGCTAAAAAACTAGTGATTAAAAATTTCAGAGGTGTTTTTATGAAAGATCAATTACCACATCAACCAAACAAAACTGAAACAGGTATTATTAATCTCGATAACAGCACCGGACCTGGAACTCACTGGGTTGCATACGCTATTGATCCACGTGGGATTGTCTATTTTGATTCATATGGATTAGCCCCGCCAAAAGAGTTTATGCGTTATATAAAAACCCTTCCAATGAAGACTTGTTATTCTACGCTACCAACACAACAAATCAATGACCCACCAATATGCGGCAGTGAAGTATTAAATGTCCTTGATGCTATTTCAGCATCTAGAAAACCACCTCATATTGTCGTAAATGACTACACTAGTAATCGCTTTTAGAGAGAGGTATATAAAATATTATGATTGATATTTGGGGGAGATCTTTGAAACCCAAACCCGATGGCACTGCAACCGGTGATATAAAAAAAATAATTGAAGATGAAATCGCTGAGACGTTGAACTTAACAAGTGTTGACCCCGGGGAAATAGTTGTATTTCAAGACAAACAGGGTAAATTGAAATCCAGTAATGTATCGTTGGATGATATTTTAGTTAAACAACGACACGCAATCGAGGATACTATCGCGTTATTTTCCGATCAGGGTAAACTCAAACCAGGCGTACTTTTTTCGACGATTACAGATCGATTTAAAACTCTCAACGATTCTGCGTTAGAACTAGCAACACTTCAATCTAAAACCGAAGAATACATAAAACAGTTTACCGCATTTCGTAGAAATATCATTGATAAATGTATTGGAACTACATTCGATAAAATTGAACTAAAACTCCCTGATATTAAAAAATCCATCGATGATACGAAAACCTCCATCGAAGCCATCAAAGGTGATCTTTCGAGGATGATAACAGCCATTGAAAAAACAAAAATTCCTCATGAGAAAACCAACAACGTAGTATACACGATCCAACACGGATCATTTGAGTGGACACCTACAAACAACAAATTAGATATCACTGCAACCGTTAAGGGTATTTATCGATTAACACTAGTAACACCATTGTCTCAATTTAATATTTCATCGTCCAGTTCATCCGGGGTCAATAATACGATTTCAACGATCATCGACAAGAATACAACTGAAAAGTTCACAATCACATCTACTGATAAAAATTTGGTTAAGGTCTCAACAACGTGGTATGTGGAATTCGTAGCGAATTTAAGTAAATCGTAATTGAAAACGCTAGCGTTGTTAAAATAAAAAATGATTTCATCATCGCAATATCGCTATGATCAGGTCAGAGAGTATCAAACTAGACTCAAAACCCTGTCTGAGGAGTATGCAATGAAAATTAAAAAATATCGCAGGAGAATTACCGCAATTGATGTTACTGTGTATTCAGTGAGTGGTGTAATCACCGGAGCTGGAATTATACTGTCTTCAGTGACAATGATGGCTCCGATAGCTGTTCCAATTTGCATTTCTGCGGCAACAACAATCGCTGGAATTATTTCAATAATCACAAAAAAATATCCTCATGCAGCCAACGGAAACTACAAGACTACATAATTCAATTTCATGTTGTGTCTACTGCATACTCGCAATTTTCCTCATTGATATCGTCATCGCTCGATGATACAATTATATCAGAGAGTGAGTTTTCAGCGATGGTAGATATATATGATTCTGCGATGTCAAAATTAGAAATACAAAAACATGAGTATAATAACAATGACAACACCGATGGAATTGGAAAAAAACAGAATGATCTCAATAACCTCAACGATATCAGATAGTGAGTTCTCAGTGATGATACGTGTCTATGATTCCGCAGTATCAAAATTATAAATACATCATGAGTATAATAACGATGACAACACCGATGGAATTACTTCAACAAATAGTGGAGAACACGAACCCAGTACAAACAAGCATGATCTCAATAACCTCAACGAATCCAGAATTCAGTGTGAATTTCCCCTCTCCGGTCCCAGTGAAGGAGATAGCGCTAGCAAAATTACGAGTGTATCATAGCTGGCCTAATATCAGATCAAAATCATTTGGTGGTCAAAAACCCAATAATTCACTGGTATTTGCAAATAAGAATAAACCAGACGGTACCCCAGACTGGAATGTTGTTTCCATACCAACCGGATCATACCAAATTGAACAAATCAATAATGAATTCGCGCGTAGAATAAAATCGATTACTGGAGCAGAATCAAAAATAGCTATAACAGTTCATGAGCCAACACTATCATCTGCCATTGAAATAAGCACAGAAGGATACGTGGTAGATATCTATCAAAGCTCTATTAGAACCGTACTAGGATGGCCTGAATTACCCCCCGGGGGAAAAACCGTTGATTTACCAGAACCACAAAAAACCGATTATATCACAGACAGGATAAAATCTGATAATCCAGTAAAAAGCTATAAAAGATACAACGAATTGATAGTTTTCACTGCAGTGGAAAAATTCAACAACCCAATATATCACACAACTCGACAAGAGAAAATCACTGAAAACTTCACAGCGATGAATAATGATTTTTCATTGTTGTTAATATCTCTTAAATCCGGTTCTCTCACCCGAGATGAATTTATCAGCGTCGTAGAAACAGGCAACAAAATCATCAATGACATGGAAACATTTCATTTGCAAATCATTCAAGTGGTATTAGGTGACAGTAATCCTATAACGAGAACAGAATTTGCAACGAAGTATAATATACGCGTAGAAGATATTCATGCGTTCAAACTACCAGGGTATAATATCTTAGAACTACAAAAATCTCTCAGTGATGCCATCGATATTGGTTTTAAAATAATTCATGATACGTGGAAAAAAACAACAAAACAACAAACAACTATCCTCAAACATAATAATGACCCAGATGGTGGTGGCAGGCATATTGTTCCGTTCAATGTGAATATTTCATCGGTGATTGCGCTCAATTTAGTATGTGATGTGATCGAAGGAAGTTATCAAATAAATTTAGAACGATCAAACCAAGCTCAGCAGGGGTATATTTTGTATTCATTTGCACCAATAGCTCCTCCAGGGTTTTTAATAATTGAGTCCCCAGTGAATCCAGTCTATATGCGATGTCATAATAATTCATTAACCAGAATTAATTTCAAACTCACTGACCAGTCTAATAATCTGATTGATTTACAAGAGGAGGTTTTACAAATTAGTCTATTTGTAAAGTCGTAGTGATTTACATGACCCTCGAACACGATATCGTATCGGACTGGATCAAATATTCGGTTAACCCATAGCAGCAGAGAGGGTGAGTGACAACGACGTTGTAATCCCCTTTCCCAAAAAAAATCGATGGAGGATTTAATTAATTTCATTGATTCTTTGTCTGATTTCATTGATTTTTTTGATTTTTTTGCCTGATTTCATTGTTTTAAGCCTGATTTCAGTGAAAACTTGTCTAAAAATGTTGTCCGGTTCACCCTCTCTGCTGCTGCATGTAACCCTGCATGTTTTCTTGGAATGGGAGAATCGTCCGAATATTTTAAGAGACTTGGACATCCAAGATACGAGATGACGAGAGTTACGATAAATGGACATTCCCCATATTTTGATCCTACTGGATTTGCATGTATTGACTGCATCTGAATCCGATTGTTTATGTTTGGTTTTTGATTGTCATGTTTTATTAAAACAAATATATGTTATTACAATATATGCTTGATGCAGGAATTTGAGCGACTTTGTTTGTAAGTGAAGCAATATTAAACATGTATAATTACCAAAACTATTACTACTTATAAAATCTTTGAGCGAAGCCCCGATGGAAATAAAATATAAAAATAAACTTGTAAAGCATCTCGGCATACAAATAATTGGTGAAATTACTCAGGGTGGTTCATGTGATCATTAACGACATTGCACAAGATTAATAATAGAAAATGCTGAACTTGCTTATATTACTACTGATAAAACAGAGAATGTCACATTTATAAACCAGAATTATGCATACTTGTCGGACGGATCTAAACTAGATACAATTGTGGACTGCATTGATAGTGACTTACCGCAGTTTATACATTTAAGCTCTTCGATACTACCGTATGTTTCGATAAATTTTTTATCAATGATAAAAATGTTTCCTGATACCGTGGTTAGAGTTGCCAGATTCATATTTTGTGAATCAAAACTATGCGGATTTGCTAAAGATTGGTTTGGATGCATCATGCAGCGAATGGAGGAAAAAGCGACAAAAGATAGTTATTCTAAATCAGCCGATCAGCACCATCAGTATATGATCCCGTGGCCCTACATAAAACTGTATATCTTAACGGATGTGGATGTTCTGGTAAACAATGCGTGTGATTTAATTATTTCGTAATTGTGATATGTTTGTTTTGAGCCTACACATAGATTCTGCCATAGAAATGAGCGAAGACGGAGTGATATCTCAAATGTATTAGTTTCCTTAGATGGAAAGGAGATGCATGGACTCCTGAAGGAATGGATGAATATTACATCTGTAAGATCATCATCTGGGATGAAATATGCACAGTGTCTCTAGATTGGTTATTGACTCGGAAAACTTATGTTACTATGTGTGGCGATCATAAACAACCGTCATTTTTGCTGGATCATCTCCGCATGAATGGTTTAAATTATTCGTAGATTATTATGAGGAATTAAATGATGGTTACCGAGCGCTTGATCGAGACTGAAGGGAGTTTAGGAAATGAATTAGACTACATCCTGACATAATTTAGTGTTAAATAATTCCTATTAATTATTTTTGGAATATGTAGAGACCATGCGACTGGATAGTTGCAAGTAGAAAGATAATTCTTAACACGATTGCATGAAGAACAATTTTCAGATTGACATATACCATTATATTTTCTCCGAATAGATACGCGATGTCAAACTATTCAAGTTGAGATTCCTGGAATTGATGACAAACAAAATCTTGTACCATAATGATATTGTTTTGGTTCCTGTGAATGTTGTTGAGAGCTCGCTAATTATCGATAAGTCTCCATGGATGCTAGGATATGCTATAACGATTCATTCGTCGTAAGGTTTAATTATTTATGATTCAAACATTTGGATTGTTTGAGGATCGCATTTAATTGTTAAATTTAGTTTATCTGGCAGTTTAACGAGTCAGGATAATGTCTCAGCTGTGGAGTGTTATAATATATTTCGCAATAACTAGTAATGAAACTACATTGGGAAAGATTAGCATTAAAAAATATTTTAACTGGTAATTAGCTATATGAGAAAATAAACGAAACTTTGATCTCGATCCTGAATTTATCATGATACTAAAATAGAGACAGAATAAACACTGTTCTTGCTGTAACACAGTAATGGTGTGGCAGTATTTAAATGATAATCCTTGAGACTTTACCGTAGATACAATTAAACGTTGTCTTGATCACACACTCGAAAATGTGATACTGACCTGTCTTGAATGTAATTGACGTCGAGGAGCCGGTTAACAAAAGTGAAGGTGGTGGAAATTCTTTATCTTCAGGAATTACTTGCAACTGTTAACTTCCAAATCCACGTTGACTAGCAGTTGAATCCAGGTTTTGTAGATTACATGTCTACCCGTAAATCTTACCACGCTTAAAATTGTATGTGTTGTTACACTCCAGACTGGTTCATTCGCTCTATTTGTACCTACTTCAAGTTCACCAGGTTCATATAAATATATGACAGTCACACTACCTAGCACTGGTTGCTTTGCAAAAGATTCATGTCACTGTACTAGTATGTGAGTTTGTTGATCGCATTGACTATTTTCTTAGAAGGTTCACGAGTAATTTCATTATTTAACGCAGCTTGGTTGCCATTTAACCCATTTACGAGCTCTCTTGTCTTTTAAAACTTTAATCAAAGATATTTTTTGCGTATACTGGCATCCAAATAACCGCTCAGCAACTGCTTGATTAAATCGTTCCAAGATTTCTGATCGCGATGAACTGAGGTGTGCCCTCATCTCAGTTTGACGTTATGTTGTTTCCACATCGACGTTACTGCACCAGGATATTTTTTGCCAGGATCAACCTGTAGCAACTGTGGCCACGTTGATAAATTTGTTGAAAGGTAGATCAAACTTCAGTTGCTGTATTTGTTGATGTCGGTTCTGCTTCTTTATATCTTCTTGCAATGTCAACAACATTTAAGGCGTATTTGTATATGTGTGATTAACGTCTACCAGTTTTAATAGTATCGTGTGATTAAAAATTATCTTCCTGATGAACTTCATTCGGGGTACTAAAATCAAAATGTGCGTCCTGAATACTATTACGTGGTGGTAGATAAATTTACTATATTGCTTGTATTGCTAACCAGTCTGCGGCAACATGATGTGCGAAACCTGCTGAACCAGCAAGTGTACTAATCGCTTCTCTGCCCCACCGAAATACTCTTGGACTCTATAATAATAATAATAATAATAATAATAATAATAATAATAATAATAATAATAATAATAATAATAATAATAATAATAATAATAATAATAATAATAATAATAATAATAATAATCTGCCGGCTAATTACCGGCTTGTAGAACTAATTTACCTTTCATCGCATACCTTTCCAAACGATTGTCGTATGTTTTCATTTTTTGCCGACTTTAACGTGTGTATCAGCTTCACATATACAATACGTCGTTGTTGTAAATCTGTATTTGCATACGCAACATCATGAACGTGACACGATTGATCAGTCACATTTATTGGATACTCGGTCATAGTTGGCTTCAGTCATTAAGTCTGATATCAATTCCTTTTCCATTTTATCCAGTAAGATGTGTATGATCAGGATATTTAGCTCATTAAGTTCCTGGTAATTGTCACAGTGAAACAGTGATATCTCCACCTGTTCTATTAGAGTTAAATTTGTATGTAACCACACTTTTAACACTTGCATATGAAGTCCAGGCGTTTTGTTGTTGTTGTTATTGTTGTTAATCAACTAGTGAGGGTGGTGACTCTGCATCGTACACAACATAAATTCATATTATGTATTATATTTCTACAACATGGATATCATTGATATTTCAGCGACACGAAAGCAAGAACCAGTCAAACATGATCCAGCGCTACTAAATTATATCAGAGCAATTATCATATCTCCATTGGGTCTGGTAATACACAATTGTTGCTTAATTTGATGATGCGATTGCTCAAATAGGATAAGTTGTATTAAGTGGCACCATCTGTGGATCATCAGATATGCTACAAAATGTTTCAAGATTTTAATGAAATCGCGAAATGTTTGGACGAGAATTGTATTGAGCTTATCACCAATATTGATGATGCTCCATCTGTGGAAAATCTCGATGGATGTATTAATACTCTTGTAGTATACGATAAGGTAATCCGGACAATATAATGCCTAAAGTGATCGAGTAACTGATTGTCTTTAATATAGCCGATACACATACTCTGCGAAACATTCAGGGGACATCTATATGAATGAATTCAGACATTTGTTAACGGCGCTCGGGCGATTTTTCATGGATTTATAATAATAAATTTACATGGTTCTACGTCTAAATATCGTGCAAATCTCGATACAATATTTGGTTGAGAGACCAATTGCTTTTTTCACACCTACACGTTGATAACCCATGTAAATATATTTGACACACACACGCGAAACACCAAGTTATAAGTCTGAGTGTCGATTGCATTTTGTCACCCCTTCATTTTGCAAAAATGTTACAGTTATGTGTTCCTAGTAGCATCTCCTTTGTCTGAGCTATTTTGTCCCTAAAGACTCATGATATTGGTAAAAAATACTAAAGCCTAATGCAGGATAATTATACCACAATTTCACTTGGGTTGACATTAAAGGAAATTGACAACTGGCAAGACATACTAATTTCTTCACTCCATTAACACAAAATAAGATCAAAGAGATCAGTAATCCATTTTAGTAAACATTTAGTTAATTAAAAAATATAGTGCCATTTCATTATTTTTTTAATATAGTAAAGTAATCTAAAATGTACTGTTCGACAGAAAAAATATTCACATACGAGGACAATGTACCTCTTTAAAGTAACATCGTCATTTCGCAGATAAGTAATTGTTTTCTAATGTTTTCTCTATGGTGTAAGATTCATCTTTCTAATAGCTTATAACTGTATTATATTATATTATATTATATTATATTATATTATATTATATTATATTATATTATATTATATTATATTATATTATATTATATTATATTATATTGTATTGTATTGTATTGTATTGTATTGTATTGTATTGTATTGTATTGTATTGTATTGTATTGTATTGTATTGTATTGTATTGTATTGTATTGTATTGTATTGTATTGTATTGTATTGTATTGTATTGTATTGTATTGTATTGTATTGTATTGTATTGTATTGTATTGTATTGTATTGTACTGTATTGTATTGAATACGTACCTGTCCACTCCTTAAAAATTAGTATGTTATATTTCATCGTAGGTCAACCTCACTCACGCCTTGTCTGTGTCATTATTTTCGTGTCAGTATTTTGTGACTTTTTAAATTTCAGAAGTACGATCTACTGAAATAAACCTGTTCGAAGCATCACTTCAGAGGCATTCCAAAAGAAAAGATATAAAACTCATATCCGAGTTGCCCGTAGCATGGACGTACCAAAGTTACAACGTCACCAGCACCTTAACTTGTTGGAGTGAAAGTAAATTTGCACCCACTTTTGAGGAAAATAAGAAAATTGTTCAGCAGTATCCCAACGGAACATCGGTTCCATATCTGGCAGACTTTGGCCTTTTACAGCCGTATAGATCCATGACAGTCCCGAAGCTTCCGGTTTTCGTCACTGCTGCATCTTCAAACCATTACCCCGAATCTCAAGCAATGTTACGTGACTTTCACAACACATTCTTGGCAAAATATAACAATGCAAAACTAATATACTACGACATTGGTTTAACTAACACAGAAAGAAATCAGGTATGCTATTTTTTCATAAACAAATTCCATTACTATCTCTTCAAATGCAATCACCACCATCAACTACATTACTCCTGATGCTGATATTACTACTTCTACTAATGCTCTACAAAAATAGCTTCTGATACATTTGGTGCTTCGTCAGTTCCATCTTGTATATGGTACTTCATTTGCTACTGCATCTACTGGATTGCAATAGTGGATCAGTGATTAGCATGAGCAGAAGAGAGGGTGGACAGACCAACTTTTTAGGCGTCAACAAGGCTTCCTTCTCGTTAATATTTAATAGAAAGATTTATTTGACAAACTGAGGCTTCCTAGTAAATATATAATGAAAAAGGTCGATTTGGTTCCTTGTAGGGGTCCAATGGCAAAAAAAAGACGACATTGTCGTCGGAATCCACCCTCTCTGCTGCTATGGGTTAACAATTATTTTACGAAATCCAGTAAATGATTTTAACTGAATATTTTATCAAGTCCGACACGATATCGCGTTCGAGGGTCTGCTAAATTTATCGTTACAAATCCATGTGGGATTGACTGAGCGCGACTAAAGAAATTTCTAAATTGATTATGATCCATATCACCGCAGCACCAAGTTTGCCAAATATTTCGTAGCGTATGAGTATCAACTCCGTTAAACACACACAATAAATTACAGTTATCTCTGATCACTTTTGGTATTTGTGTATATCTTTGAGTGACATGTATCACATAAGTATTTTTGTGTCTGCCTCTGGAAAATATCCTAGCAGTATTCTTTTGATTGTCTAACATGATATCGTCGTATAAAACTAAATTGTTAATATCTCCATAATATCATCAGTACTCGGTGCTTCTTCGATATCGGTTATAAACTCAACAATACCCTCGCCGGATTCTTCTACCGCTTTGTCGTTAAAATCTTTTAACACATTGTAACATCGCTGATCGTCTACACTAGGAGCTATCAAATACAACTTGTCCCATTTCATCCATCTCGTTATTAAATTAAGTAACAATTGTGTTTTGCCACTTCCGGATTGTCCGATTATAATCATTCTAATTGAATTCGGCAACATCGCATGGAGTTTAATAGGTTCCCGTCGTCGGGTAGCTGAATAATCAATTATATTCATGTTATTATAAATAAATTATGCATCTATATTGTGTGAAGTGTAAGAGGCGTACTGGTACAGATGACTTGACGACGATTACAACTAAAAATAACCGATCAGCACTTTCCGGTAAGTGTGTGCAATGTAGTACAAACAAATTTAGATTTGTTTCCCTTCAACAATTTAAAAAAATCGAGGAGGTGATATTGCAGCCAAGCTAGCTAAACTCCCGGGAACACCATGGGCAAAGTATCCAGGAGAAAAACACCTTCCAGGATATAGTTATTGTGGACCCGGGACGAGACTCGATATCAGACTCGATGATCATAACCGAATCAAAGCCTTTGAATATCCAATAAACGCCATTGATAAAGCGTGTCATGCTCATGATGTTGCTTATAAAAGCAGCAATCTGCAACATAAACATCTCGCAGATGTAAAATTAATTCACGTGTTGGATTCTATCACTGATAAATCCTTTAAAGAAAAGTTGGCTTCATGATTAGTAAAATCGGCTATGAAAGGTAAATTGATGTTAGGTGCCGGTAATTAATAATAACATGGAATCCATTTATTATTCTCCAAAAGGATACTGGAGGGGCAAAGCAGCAATCGGTAAACTCGCTAGCGCCGCGAAGGTGAAAAATACCACTGCAGCGGATTGGTTATCCAAACAGGCGATATGGCAAATTTATCTACCACCCTCTAAACAAGTTAACTACTCTCATCTTGATGTGACCGTTCCTAATGAGGTTCATCAAGCTGATATATTATTTCTGCCGCATGATGGTGATTACAAATACGCGCTAACCGTAGTTGATGCTGCGAGTCGATACAAACAAGCAGAACCGCTAAAGACAAAATCGTCAATTGAAGTGACTTCTGCATTTGAAAGGATTTATCGAAGGGGTCCTCTACGTTGGCCAAATCTATTACAAGTTGATCCTGGCAAGGAATTTCAGGGTGTGGTTCTATCAACAATGAAACATCATAATGTCATTATCAGACGAGGACATACTGCACTACATCGCGATCAGGCAATTGTTGAACAATTTAATCGTACACTTGCTGAGCGGTGATTTGGATATCAGTACGCGAAGGAATTTATTCAGGATAAACGATCTCGTGAATGGGTCAAGAGATAACCAGGCGTAATTACCGCGCTGAATAATGAGGTTACTCGAACGATTAATATGAAACCTAACAACGCGATTAAAAAGAAGTATATTCCTGTAAAACCGCAAAAAGATTTTTCAAAACAACCAATACTTGTCAATGTAACTGTTAGGTATTTATACGAACCAGGAGAACTTGAAGGTGGTAAAAAAGAGCTACTGATCCTATTTGGAATTTTACTGTACATAAAATATCTAGTATAACACGATCCACGGGTAGACCATCAATCTATAGATTGGATTTGACAGCTCCTCAGCGAGGATTTACTCGTGAACAACTACAAGTGATACCTGAGGATACTCAATTACCGTCGCGTGGTCTTAACTAGCGCCTCTTCGTCTGTTACATTCAAGACAAGTCAGGATCACATTATCCCTGGTATGACCAATACTGCTATTCTTTCTGTCTACAGTAAATTGTCGAGGATCTTTATCCGACCAATACCAAAGCATTATACAATTGCAACTCGCGCAGTGATTATTCTGTTGTTGTTTCAGTGTGATTATTAATTCAGCATTAATATCAAATTCTCTATTATTTTTTTTATCCTGCTGTTTTTAACCAGAAAGTTTTTTTCTGAGTATGTCATCGCTGACAGTATCGCTTATTGTAGTGTTGTTATCATCTAAAACAACTCTTCGAAGTTGATTTATTCTTCGTACTCTGGACACTGCGAGATAAACTAAATTTGACCACTCGATGTGATTATCCACCATCCAAACGATCGTATCTGATATAGTCAATCCCTATGAAGAATGTATCGTCGCTGCGTAACCTAGTGTCCATGGGGATTTAACAGCGCGTAATGCATCTTCGACGACTCTGATATCAACCAACACAATATCATTTAACACTAAATTCTGCTTTTCACGCTCTCCTGGAATATCAGCTTCAATATTCTGTTTTCGTGTATCCAAAGATCTATAACACAACGGTACTGGAAGTGTTGTAAATTTTTCTTTATGCAATTCAAATAACTTCATCTGAAGTGTGTCTCTGACTATCTTTCTATTCGCCACTATCAAATCGTTTGGTCTCCACGCTTCCCAGATATCTTTTAATGGTGTTTCCGAAATTATATTACGCGCTATCTCACATTGGATTCTATCCGGTTGTAATCTGATTAGTTTCTTGAACTCCCGTAATTGTTCATCAAGTGCTCTATGATCGGTGTTAATTTCTTCATAATAGTCTACAAAATTCTTTAACCAATCATGTGGCGATAAACCGACAAATGGTGGTGGTTGGCCATGAATGATACACATTATTACTTTTGTATTCGCTAACAATAACCACTCGAGAATCTTTTGTAATACATCTAACGATACTGTGCATATCTCATCCCAAATATTAACTTCAGGAATAAATTTCTCACCCATTCGTTCATGAGTCCATTCATCACCTTTACATCGAAAAAAACTATGATAAGTACAAGCATTTACCCCTCGTTGTTTCATCTCTCTGGCGAGTCTGTGGGTTGGTGTTAGCACAATCATGTTTGATTTGGAAACTCTAGCGTTTCTACGAAATAACTCAATCGCACGAGTTGTTTTTCCTGACCCGCCACAGCCGTTTAAATAAACTGTTTTATATCGACATATTGGATCAGATATCTGCGGTGCATTAGATAGTTCTGATATTTTATCACCGCTCAAATATTTATCTTCAATCGTAACATCTGCTGATTTGGAATAGTCACGCAGTATTTCCCGCTTAATTCTCTATGATCCCCAGCTCTCGTCAGAATTAATGAATTCAGCGACTGCTTCGCTGTATTTCGCGTTTATATAAAATGAATCAGTGGCTACTCTAACCGCGGTGTCAGGAAATCTATTTATCATCAAAAATAAATTGATAGAAGCATAAGCTAGCATAGACGCTCTCAAGTGTGTATACTGAAGATTTTCTCCGTCTGCGTAAGTAACAATTGTACCAAATTTGTGCCATCGGACAAGAAAGCGTCTTTACGATCGTCATATATACCTTTACTCGTTATACCCGCGATTATAAAATCGTATTCGACGTTATCTATAATCAACCGTGAAGAATATAGTTTATTGTCGTATTTTCCACCCTGAGTAAATTTACCGATTATTCTTCTACCAAGATCCCTTGCTTCTTTGTTTCTGATTTCAAATAACTGTCTGGACGATTTCACGATATTTTCTTCGTCAAGATCGGGAAGTTGTTTTCGTTGTTCGTTGATTATACTATCAAGATTGGGTTGTGGTAACCAGACTTCAGTCTGAGCGTGATATGATATAATCGCTCCACTGACAATCAGCGATATCAGCATTCTACAATCAATCATATACCGTATCAGCACTATTGGCATCCAGTGTTTTTCAGATATATGTCTACCAAGCCAAACGTAACAGCACGGATGAAGTCCTGTAGCCAATTCAAATGATACCACACGAACGAATCCGGTCAAATCAAAATCAGGAAGTGGTCCATTAATAGCAACACGGGCCATCTCGTGTGTGGGATGTCCAAATCGTTTAAAGTATTCAGCGCATTCTCCGTACCCGAGAAATCTCGCCGGATAACACACGACCATATCAACCGAAATAATACTTTCACGGTCGTATTTTGTATTCCATAATGCACCGTGGTTAAATTCTATACAACTTGATTTGATGTCTGTGAGAAACTCACCTCGCGTTGGTTTTCATGTGTTTTTCTTTCTCGCAAAATGAGCTGCATCAGACGGAATTGTTAAACAGTTTGTTAATAATTGTTTGTCATCAAAACTATTCGAGAAACTACTAGCTAGTTTTTTCATCTTGTCATGGAAGGCTGCAGTGCGGTATAATTCTCCATTGGGTCTTACAAACTGATCGAATCCACCCTCGGGGTTTTCAGCGCTGTGAAGTAACCACACTGACCCGGGATCGTTTTTACTCAACTGGTGAATAAAATCAAATATTTTCTCTGTTCCCGAGAATTTCTCGGGTATATATTTTATGGTTCTATCCCGAGGAAATATTGTTACTGCAGATGTCCATGCGTGTTCATTATGGTCAACAATTTTGATTGGAGTTCCTCTCGATTTATATTTCGGTTCGTATAATATCTCGCCTGTTATCGTCGCTACCGATATTGGGAATTTTAGTATTCGTTCTAACTCTGCCACATTTTGAATTGTCGCCCCACGCTGTTTCACTGTTAACCCCCAATCGGTTATTTTTTTACGTCTTAGATCAGTCAGTTTATTTCCACGCAAAGCATTTGTGAAGTGTTCTATTATTCGTTCTGTCACACAATTTATTTTTGATAGTTTCATGGGTTTTAGTTTTTCAATACTCGATTTATCATTTAACGGATATACCCCATAAACAACTGCTGTTACAGGATAAGATCTCTTGTTGTATGGTTTGTCAATTCCAGTCAGAATTCCTGGTTTGGAATCCTGACTCGCAACGACGGTTTTTTTATCCTTCAAGATGGGTTCGTATTTATCCCTGATAAGCCAATATCCCGTGTCTGAACGGATAATGAATATTATTCTAAAAAATAAATTTTTCGTCCAAGATGTGAGATTATCTTGGCCACGCTTTTATCATTTATGGTAGCATCAACACTACCATCAATTCGAAATGTTGACCAACAATACGATGCTCCATCGTGTTTTAATTCATTAAAACAATCACGAATTTTACTTATCATGGTTCTATCACGAGTTTTACTCTTTGGTATATCAGAGACTCTATCGAGATTGAATTTATTATTTTTCCAAGGCGTGATTTTCGATAATCTCTCGAACTCCTTCATGTTATAGTTAAAACAAGTATTTAAATAGAGAATTTATTATATAATGAATCATTGCAAATGGCTTATGATTGGATCAGTAACCCCGTGTAACAAATCATGCAGAAAGGAATTCTGTGGGTATCATATGCAAAGGGTTCGCAACGGAAGTTATGGGCCGATTCCATGTATAAGATGTGGGGAAGGGGTTAGAGGAATATCACAATTGTGTCTCGGTTGTGGTGGTGAGAGATACAGAGAGTTGAAGCGTTATTATGATAAGAAAGTTAAAAGCTCCATTAAGAACTCCATCAATAACTCTACCTCCGACCGCGTCAGTGACAAGGTCATTAGAACACCCCAAGACTACATTAATAGATTCCAAATATAATTATTCAACCAAACAATTAATTAGACAAACAATGGTATAGTATATAAATGAACCAAGAATTCAGACCGCATCCCTTGATCACAAACTATGAGGCATCTAGTGATGGTATTATCAGAAACCGTAGACTGAAGAAATCGGTCGGTGTTGGGAATAATCAAGGGTATTTGATGTTTACTGCTGGGAAGAAGAAATATCTCAATCACAGAATCGCATACGAATGTTTCCATGGATTGATCAAAGATGGTTTTGTTATCGATCACATAAATGGTATTAAGACTGATAATTCTTTATCAAATTTACAAGCCGTTACACAGAGTGAGAATTTAAAACGAGGAGAAACTGGTACTTGTAAAACAGTTGCAAGGAGACCTGTAAAATCATTTAATACAGCAACTAACGAAGACATTGTATTCCAATCTATGAATAAAGCCAGTTTTTATTTTGATATTTGTATGCCCTCAGTACGAAGAGTTGCAGAACGAGTACAAAATTCGGCTTTTTCTAAAAAAATTTAACAAAAAATTCGATTTTCGTATGTCTAATCATTTTATATAACACCAAAGGAGATAACTCGTTTAGTTATATTTAAGGCCTATGAAAGAGTTATCAACCTTAGATAGTGTCACCTAATTTCGTTGGACTATCTTCTGATTGGCTGTTAGAATTATCACTATTCTCAGCAGATATATGTAATTATCTGTTTTTGTAAGTAAATAAATCAAATATATAGTGTTTTCAAAGAATTGTATTATTTTTTTTAGTATTTTATTTCAAGTATCAGTGTTGCTTTAATGTTATCAGTAATCAGTATTAGTACAGGAAAGATATAACGATCACACACATCTTTCCTATTAATTTCAGCCGATTTCTATGTTACATATATAAGCGAAATTTTTCTCTATATAATTGGGCTTTAGCGTCGAAGAACGGTCGGTGTTGTGAATAACGTCGAAGCGTCGAAGAACATACGTGACCAATCATACAATCCATACACTATCCACGGTGTGTGGATAATTTTTGTATCTATACAACCTGGTATTTTATCTGGGTTGTATGATTGGTCAAGTATGAATGTAGACCCGCCCATCATCCATTAATTTATTCATTGTATATATTCATTAATTCATTTATTGATTTTATATATATATATATATATATATATATATATATATATATATATATATATATATATCATTCAATCCAGCTTCATTGTATATATCCATTTATTATACAACTATTTGTAGTTGTATTGTATATATATATATATATATAGTTGTATTGTATATATATATATATATATATATATATATATATATATATATATAAATATATATATATATATATATATATATATATATATATATATATATATATATATATATATATATATATATATAAATGTGCTGTCTTATATGTCCATTTACTAAACATACCCTCTTGTGATTCTAATCAGTTATTTGACGAGTTAGATTCACTCCTAGTGGAATATGCTTCATGATAACTCTGGGTCTGGTTAGATGTGAAAACACCTGACCGGACCATATGAGATGTGCTGTCTATATATATAACCTCTGGGCGCCTTTGATGTGAATAACACCTGAGACGCACAAATAGGGTTCATCATATATCATTGTATAATATCTCTTGGCGTGAGTAAGATGGTCAAACAACTTGCCACGAACGGAGTTCCATTCATTGTATATATCATCGCATAATATCCCTTGGCGCGAGTAAGATGTTAAACAACTTACCACGAACGGGGTTCATATATCATCGCATAATATCCCTTGGCGTGAGTAAGATGGTCAAACAACTTACCACAAACAGGGTTCATTTTTGAAAAAATATATATTTTTTGTATTAGAAATATGTATTATCATATATGAATTCTGTAAATATGAATTGGATTATAGCTGAAATTTCAAAATTGAAAAGCCAAGATATTAAATTATCTGACAATTTAAACCCTGACCAAATTATGTCTGACTTTCAAGATATAGAATACGGTATTATTACTAACAAATATATGCTGCCAAACAAGTATGCGCTGATAAAAAAAATCCAGAATTATATTCGAGACTCGTTTGCATTCTGTAGTGACGTAAGCGTGTTTGTCCTGTTATTTACCATCGTAGAAGGAATACGAAAAGAATTGGGGCGAGATTATGAACTGAAAAAGGAAGTTAATTCTAAGATTAGAAATATACGAGCGTTAATTCAAGATAACGAAAAAAAAAACCGCTGGATACAACTAACGATTTGACAGTATAAATACATCACTGTTGCAAATACAATGGAAGGTATATAATTGATCAAACAACACGGAAATAAATTAACTGAAAAATGTTTTTTTTTGTTGTTTATCTATCTGAGTCGGGTTAAAAAGTAGAAATCATTAGATGATGACAAAATCACTACATCGTACATTAATTGGAAATTGCTTTCCTGTTTTAATAATGGTCAACGAAGCTTTAACAACTAGATTGGCTCGTGAAAGATTAGATGCAACTAAGATATTTATACCAATCCGCGAATCTGTCAGAAATAAACTACAAGCTAGACAGTGTTTACAAACGGATTTTACTGCGGGGTCTGAAGATTTGTTTAGACCAATTACAACTGCAACGAAAGGGGTAATATCAGCCACTGAGCGAGCTATATACGGAGATATCCCTGAAAAAGAGAAAGAGAAAAAGACGCCTCTTCTTACTACACTTGAAAAAATATCAAAGGGAACTGAAAAAATAGCAACGGGAACTGAAAAAAACATCAGCGTTGTTAACAAAACAAAAAATGATTACTCCTTTAGTGGGTAAATTTGCCAACTAGGCTATAACACAAATACAACAACAAAAACCATACGCGTTAAGCGATTTTATTATTAACAGCTATAATTCAAGAAATGAATATTTAACAGACGAGTATAAAGACGAGCCAATATCACTCAATAATTGGGCTGATGAGTTGTATGAAATAAAAATGGGGAAGTTAGATAGGAGGAGAAAGGAATATAAACCTTCAAAGTAGAAATTGATGATTATAAAAGAGAAGAAAGAAAACTCCAAATAACACTAACACGAAGACGAAAAAGACAAGAAGACCCTCAAGGGGATGATGATGATAATTTAGAAGAAATGAATACATCACTGTATGAATTATCTAGTGAGCAAGGTGCAACTGGTAAAGAGGGAAAGGGATATCAAAAGGTTTTTTTGAGGTAGTGATCTAGTTAGTTGTCCTGATAATGTTCTTGGTGATATAGCACTATTAGAAGTACTCATCGGAGGAAAACGAGCTGGAAATAACTGACCGGAAATAATTAATGAAGCAGCTGATATCTGCATGCGGTTATTTCAAGGCGATATCATGGATATCAAAACATATCAAGATTTCATTGACGAGTTAGTGGAAAATCCTGGTTACCATAGTGATTAATTACAGTGACTGAAAATCCCTTGGATTTGTCATCACCACATTAGATAAATATCATTTAAATAAGAATGATCATACAGTACAACCATGAGAAACCAACCAGTGTCTATGTAGTAAACTCACGATTTCCAATTTATAACGCGTACTATGGTGACGGTCTCGGTGATAAAATTGCAGGGTTATTTGCAAGAATGGCTCCAAAAAGTGGCGCCGCTAGCAAAACAGTTATCAATGAAAGCCATTGATGTTATTCGTGATAATGGTATTAGCGCTGTTGGAGATGCTGCCGGGAAAGCGTTTTCAGCCGCGAAGGATAACCTAATAGCGCTTGTTCGGCGGCAAAGGAAACCACAATTGGGACCACTGCCATATACAGCAGAGATGCCTGCAAGTGTTTGTAAAATTATTAATAACGCAGTAGATCAAAAACTAGCATCGCCGATGACTCCGTCATACACCAACGACCAAAGCAACATCGCAAATTTAATAGCGGGAAGTGGCTTAAAAAACCACGACGTGGTCGACGACGATGATTTAGATCAACGAATATATAATAAAATGTTCAAACGGTCACCTGATCCAGCCTTTGATATGGATGCCCCAGTGCTCAAGGATGATTCCGTACGTGATTATCGATTTTATTCTTATCCCGCAGTACAACCAGATCTCCGATCAAGAATTGAACTTCAAGTTCATGATACCAATAAATACCTTTTGCCTTGTGAAGCATTTATCGAAGTAGAAGGAGAACTCGTAACAGCTGCTGATACCCCTGCTATACCAGCACCATATCCACTTGATACTCAAGTTGGTTTTGTCAATAATGGTATCATGGCGTTATTTGAGAGTGCAATATATCTCATTGATGGAAAATAAATTGAGTCAATAGAACGTGATGTTGATGTGGCCACAACAATAATAGGGCTAGCAAGATATTCCGATGATTATACAAGATCGCGGGTCCTTCTATGATGTTTGCAAAAGATAACAATAATACCACTGGAAAAGATCAATTTGTTGTTGGACGACCAAGAAATAATGCTTGTAATGCTAATGATGATGATGAGGATATGATTATAAGTACTAATGATAATTTCAATCTAGGAGCTGCAACACGCATGTCAATGTTGCAAGGAGCGCGTAGATCATTTTCATGCGCGATTCCACTGCATCATATATTTGGATTCTGCAGAAATGTCCGAAGAGTTATCTATGGAGCAAAGCATACAGTAGCAATAGTGCGAAAAGGTACTGATAATGACGCAATTTGGAGGATTTCAGCGGATGCTTCACATCCAGAAAATGATCCCGGTAAAGTCGTTTTAACAAAACTATCATTATGGATGCCTGTACTGACTTCATCAATCACCACAGAAGGACAATTACTATCATTTATGGATCAAGGAGGAAAATCATTACTAAGTTGGCTAACAACAACAACGGATATTGTACAATCAGCTGTTAACGGTATATTCACATGGAACCTGGCATCAAAACAAGGTGTTTCAGCTCCGCGTCATATATTTATTGCGTTACAGGTTAACACACGAGTTGTCAATCTTCAGCCATATGATATTTGATCAATTAGATGTTAAAGACGTCTAACTGAGAATAAACGGCCAGCAGGAGCCATCCGAAGATGTACAACTTAATTACGGTCAAAACCATATTGCCTGATGTCATATATGGGACGCGATCAAAATGTTGATACCGGTCTACAAATATCACAACATAATTTTTGAACCCTTTATCCGATCTATTACTTTTCATTGGAACATCTTGATTTAACAAGAAAGTCCGTCGTTGATATACATTTTAGAGCTAGTGTGCGTCGTGGTGTTATCACCGAATATAGAGCGGTTGCTGTCATTCTCAGTGATAAATCAATGCTACTTGAAGGTGTTGGTGGACGAATGAGAGTAATTGATGCAAAAGTGGAAAATTTGTAACAATTAGATCAATCTGTTATTGTATAATGAAATACAGTTATGTTAGTGTTACGTTAACTCCCGGTCAACTCAAGAAATTGCAATAGGAATCAGCTAAAAATGCGAAACCACAATAACACTGAAACCTAATCAGATGACTGGCGGGGCGAATAAATTGTCACTGACAACTCGTCAAGTAAAACACTTCAATGATGCGTTCAAAGATAAAAGAGGCGTTCAGATCACTCTCTCTGCAGCTGCTATCAAAACCATGATAAAATCAGGCGGTATATTCCCGTTGTTAGCTGCGATTCCGGCTTTGATTGCCGCGGCTGCCCCAGCAGTGGCCAAGGCGGCGGCGTTAGGAGCCGTTGGTACCGCGGCAGGAATGGCATTAAAGAAAGCAACTGGGAGCGGGTATAAAAAAAAGAAAGGAAAGGGTATAAGACTACCAGGAACCCCGTATTCATGGTCAGCGGAAAAGGTCTGATAATCCCAGGAACGGTTTATTAGTTGGAGAGTCTTTGACTCCTATATTCAATTTTGATTTACTGTATGCCGCTAAAGAACTAGCAATAAAAAACTTCAGAGGTGTCTTTATGAAAGATCAGTTGCCGGCACAACCAAATAGCGTTGAAACTGGCATCATTAATCTCGATAACAGCACCGGATCCGGAACCCACTGTGTTGCATACGCGATTGATCCGCGTGCAATTGTTTATTTCGATTCATATGGATTAGCGCCGCCGAGAGAATTCATGCGTTATATAAACAGCTTAAAAACTTTTCATGAAATGAAGACTTGGTATTCTACGCTACCAACACAACACATGAATAATCCACCAATATGCGGCAACGAAGTATTAAATGTCCTTGACGCTATTTCAACATCTGGAAAACCACCTTATATTGTCGTAAATGAATATACTAGCAATCGAAGTCATCAAAGAAGTGATTTTAGAGAGAGATTATATAGAATAACATGATTGACATTTGGGGGAGACAATTATCAGCGCTGAAGAAACCCGGACCTGATGGCGTTGCAACCGGTGATATAAAAAAATAATCAAAGATGAAATAGCTGATACGTTGAACCTAGCATTGTTGATCCCAATGAAATAGTTGTATTTCAAGATCGTCAGGGTAAATTGAAAACTAGTAATTTTTCCCTGGATGATATTTTAGTTAAACAACGAGACGCAACCGAGAACACTGTTGCGTTATTTTCCGATCAGGGTAAACTAAAACCCGGCGTACTCGTTTCGACAATTACGGATAAATTAAAAACTCTCAACGATGAGTTAAAATTCATATAAAGTTTTTTTGGTGATCCAGCGACAACATCACCAAATTTATCATTAATAAAAATCTCTATGGACAATATAAAAACTGTCAATGACGAATTAAAATCAAGTATGGCTTTCTTCGGCGAACCAGCGGTGATATCACTGAAGCTCACAGAGATAAAAAATTCTATGTTGGAACTAGCATCACTTTAGTCTAAAATTGAAGACCACGGAAAACAATTTTCAAGTTTTTCGTAAAAATATTATAGAGAAATTTATTGGAACTACGTTGGATAAAATTGAAATAAAACTCCCGGATATTAAAAAATCCATCGATGAGACGAAAAACTTCATCGAGGCAATCAAAAATGATTATTCGAGGATGATAACAATCATTGAAAAAACAAAAATTCCTCATGAGAAAACCAACAACGTAGTATACACGATCCAACACGGATCATTTGCATGGACTCCTACAGACAATATACTAAGTATCACTGCAGCCGTCAAAGGTATTTATCGATTAACACTAGTAACACCGACTCAATTTAATATACATCGTCGAGGTCATCTGGGGTCAACAATACGATATCAACAATCATCGATAAGGATACAACCGAAAAATTCATGATAGCATCCACTGATAAAAGTTTGATTAGGGTTTCAGTAACATGGTATATGGAATTCGTAGCGGATTTAAGTAAACAGCTAAATCGAAATCGTAAACTGATTTGGAAATAAAATGTCGTCATCTACGGTACCTTCGGGATCTCAATATCGCTATGATCAGGCCAGAGAGTTTCAGACTAAACTCAAAACTCTCACTGAGGAGTATCAAACAAAAATAAAAAAAATACCAACGAAGAATCACCGCAGTTGATGTTACCGTGTACTCAGTGAGTGGTGTAATCACCAGAGCCGGAATTATACTATCCTCGGTGACAATGATTGCCCCGATAGCTTTTCCAATTTGTATATCAGCGGCGACAACAATCGCGGTAATAATTCCGATAATAAAAAAAATATCATCATGCAGCCAGAACAAACTACAAGACTACATAATTAAATTTCATGTTGTATCCACCGCGTAATCGCAATTCTCCTCGTTGATATCGTCGTCGCTCGATGATACATTTATATCAGATAGTGAGTTCTCAGCGATGGTAAGTATTTATGATTCCGCGATGTCAAAATTAGAAATACAACATGAATATAATAACAATGACAACACCGCAGGAATTACTTCAACGAATAGTGGAGAACACAAAGTCAGTACAAACTAGCATGATCTCAATAACATCAACCAATCCTGAATTCAGTGTGAATTTCCCTATTTCAGTCCCCGTGAAGGAAATCGCGTTAGCAAAACTACGAGTATCACAGTTGGCCTAATATTAGGTTGGTATCATTTGGCAGTCAACAACCGAATAATTCTTTAGTGTTCGCGAATAAAAATCGTGAAGACGGAACAACAGACTGGAACGTTGTTTCAATACCAACCGGATCATACCGAATAGAACAAATCAATGCTGAATTTTAACGCAGAATAAAATCAATTACTGGAGCAGAATCGAACATCGCTATAAAGGTTCATGAACCAACACTATCATCCGCGATTGAGATAAACTCACCTAGTTATGTTGTATATATCTATCCGAGTTCTATAAGAACAATACTGGGTTGGTATGAAATCCCACCTCGGACAGATTATCAAATACCCGAACCACAAAAATCTGATTATGTCACTGACAGATTAAAATCTGATAATCCAATAAAAAGTTATGATGAATACAATAAGTCAAATTTTTTCACTGAAATGATAGACGACCCCGCTAATAGATATTATCAAACTCGACAAGATGAAATCGTTAAAAATTTCACAGCGATGACTAATGATTTTGCGTTGCTGTTAGTATCTCTCGAGTCTGGTACTCTCACCGGAGATGAATTTATCAGCGTCGTAGAAACATGTAATAAAATCATCGATCACATGGAAACATATAATCTAAAAATAATTCAAGAGGTATTAGGTGACGATAATCCTAAAACAAGAACAGAATTTGCAACGAAATATAAGATAGATCTAAGATATATTCCTCATTTCAAGATTCCAGGACATAATGTCCCAGTGATAAAAGAATCTCTTAGATATGCCATCGATGAAGGCTTCAAAAAAAATCCATGACGCATGGAAGAAATCGCTACAATCACAAACTATAATTCTCAAATATAATAATGACCCAGACGGCAGTGATAGGCATATCGCTCCTCAAAATGTGAATATATCCTCGGTGATAGCATTAAATTTAGTATGTGATGTTATCGAAGGAAGCTATCAAATAAATCTCGAGCGATCAAATCAAGCTCAGCAGGGATATATTCTATATTCATTTGCACCAACAGCTCCACCAGGACTTCTAATAATTGAGTCTCCGGTTAATCCAGTCTATATGCGATGTCATAATAATTCATTAACGAGAATTAATTTCAGACTCACTGATCAGTCCAATAATCTAATTGATTTACAAGGCGAAGTCTTACAAATTAGTCTGTTTGTGAAATCGTAGTGATTGTCATCGTAAAAGAATTGTTAACCCATAACAGCAGAGGGGGTGGATTCCAACGACAATGGTGTCTTTTTTTGCCATTGGACCCCTACAAGGAACCAAATCGACCTTTTTTATTATATATTTACTAGGAAGCCTCAGTTTGTCAAATAGACCTTTCTATTAAATATTAACGAGAAGAACGCCTTGTTCACGCCTAAAAAATTTGTCTGTCCACCCCCTCTGCTGCTGCGTGCCACATTCACAGCGGAAAGGGTCCGGGTGTGAATCCTTCCAATCGGATCAACCTGGATCAGCCACCGAGGTATATCTTTCTACAAGGAACTTAAACCAAGTTGCTTCAGCATTAAATATCTTGCTTGTGTTGCTGTGTTGTAATGCACTAAACGAACGAACACTGCAGCTACTGTCATATAGGCTTCTGATACTTCAACAACAAACTACAACACAAAAGAGCATAGCATCAACTATTCACAAAAATTAGTTTTCATGCTTGTTTGTTTCCTCTTTTTTTGGGTCGCTACCCAAACGCTCCAACAGTCACAAACGGGAAACTGCATAATCTACGTTTGCATCTAAATAATTATAAGAATTCGATCAATTTATTATGATCACATTAATAAGATGATCCTAATTATATATTTAGTATAATCTTTAGTATAATTGGTTACAGATCGTAAACGTTTTCTCATTTTAAGCTTGAACTGGAGTTTCGTGCACGAAATGGTTGACTCCATGGTGCCATATGTTAAATATCCGGCAACAGAAGGACCATCCATAAATGTTACTAGTC
Source organism: Unio delphinus (assembly GCA_029339505.1). Taxonomy (NCBI): domain Eukaryota; kingdom Metazoa; phylum Mollusca; class Bivalvia; order Unionida; family Unionidae; genus Unio; species Unio delphinus. Next base: position 2,009,236 of record JAQISU010000351.1, on the reverse strand, counting down.
AACTAATGGAACCCTATCAGAATGATGATGATGATGATGATGATGATGATGATGATGATGTTGATGATGATGATGATGATGATGATAGGACGCAGAAGTAAAAGCAAAAATGGGAGAAAACAAAGGAAATAATTATTGTGATAAATATTGTAAAGCAATCTTTAATAGTACATATCGTATTTTCTCAGGTTCAACGCTACTGCCGCTGTGAGGTTCGTATTTTTCCCTTTGATAAATACCCTGTTCATGTGCGGGTTTTGACAGGTTACACGTGGAAGGTGTTGATAATCCAGGTAAATATAATTGCTGAAGTTAGAAAGCTTACAAGACAGATACATACACGATTAAGTTTTCTTGTTTCATAAATACGACTTTATTTTAATTTGCTCTTGTATTCCGTTTTTAAATTGTAAAGGTTATTCATACTTTAACTTTGTTTTCCCCTATAATGTCAGTTCTTACGTTTCCACTAATATGCGGAGATGTGCAGTTGGTAAAATATCCATCGAGAGGTCGCAGCTAGGTCAAGATAAGATGGGGCACAGTTTACGTCGATTTTTATTTTATATTTCTTATAGTTGCATTAAATATTTATTCTAAAGAATCTCTGAATGGTTATATTTAACTTGGAACAACGTGAATACAAGTTATACTGCTTCATAGAACATATAATTATCCTTAGACATATATATGCAATGTTTCAGATATGCATTGAGTAATACAGCTCAAGGAACTAGAGGGATATGTACTTAGTGAATAACATTTTCAAAACACGTATAAAGCTCAAATTTTGAGATTCGATCAACGATAACATTATTGTAGAAATACGTAGCTTTCAGGTCGATATCAAGTGATCAAGATACGGTCAAATTTTAGTATAACCTTGATGTCATAAATGTGCACATACATATTAATTTGCATCTAAAGGTCTTCATTATCTGTCGAGTAGTAATGAGTGAATATCGATTACATCTCTTTTGCCAAAAATGTCCGCAGTGCGATATGAAATTGACATATATGACATTAGATTGTCTCTCAAGTCCGCGAAGTCAAAATCAAGTTGCATTATTAATGCCGAAGAATTTATCAGAATTGGTGCATATGAAATTCTAATGAAAGTAGGGAACTAAATCTATATTGTTCATCTGTAGTATTTTACGTATCAGTCAGTGCTTTCAAGTAATCATTGCTATATTTGATACGACAGCAATTTACATAGCACCAGAGTAAATGCTATTTTATTTTCGTTCATTCTACCATATATCTTTTGTTTCTATTTTCATCATAAATTTTATCCTAAATTCCCACAACGACCCATTTCCGTGAGGCATCAGATACATGTTTAGATGTGTGTTTAGCAGGTGATATTTGCTTATCTGAAAAGAAACTGAAAATATGTTGATAATAAGGCTTAGATTATGAAGTAATAAAATTACGAAACTGACAAAAAATTAGAAGAGTTAAATATGTTAAGAGTTCTTATTTAAAACAAAATTGGAAACAAATGTAGGAAGAATAAAACTGTAGCTAAAAGGTATATTGTAAAACAGTTGTTTGGATTACAAAAGTTAAAAACATATCGAAACAAAATTCTAAAGTTGTATAAAGAATATGAAAAATACAATGGTACAATATGCTTACCCAAATATTTGAAACAAAAAAAGGAAACATAATTTTTAAAACTCTAAAGAAATTAAAAACTGTAACTAACAACTGTTAAATATTGGAGAAAATACATGTTTAAACATGTGAATGTAATCGTTTCTATGTTATAAATCAACATATTGATGAATAAAGGTTCAAACGTTTGGAACGAAATTGACATAATAGTAACATGATCAAAAAACTAGGAATATTAAATATTATTTAGGAATTTATTAATCATTTCCCATATTCATAACGTCAAGAAAACTATAGAATAAATCCTCGCAGAAATGTAGAAGGCACTGAAAAATTTAGAAAATGTATACAAATGTTTGCAATTGGAGACACGGTTTAACAAATTCAAAAATGGTCAGTAAGCTAACAAAAACAATAATAAGAATTGTACAAACTGTAAATTTCAAAATGTAATTATAAAAACTTGACAAAGACTCTCTCTTTGTCTTTGTAAGGTTACGACAGTGCTGTTAAGCTGCATACATTTGTGTTTCTTTAAATAATAATAATAATTTATAACAATAGTAATAATACTAATACTAATAATAACAATCTGTATTTGTAACAATGGGAATCGGCCCAAATTACATACATGCAATTCTCGTCATCCACACCTTGACTAACCCAAACAAACATTTCCCATTCCGTATGAATTTATATATATGTACAGTGTTCGCCACATGTTATTTCTACATAATTGTTGTTTGGGGAATCAGTCATTTGACATCTTTGATAATTCAAACCAGTACTTAAGAAATCTTCCATACCTTCCTACACGCATCGGAATTCTACTTAAGTCATTATAAATACAATCGTATGGAGTGTTGTTTTAATATCAATATGAAAAAGAGTCTTTGAAGCTAGATTACCAAATAGATTATGTTATGCCCAGTATTTGCAATATATATTATTTTATCTTTTGAAAATTGGCATCAATTTGCACAAGGATGAGCCCCACTCACCCCACAACTCTGTAGAGCAGAACGTTAAAAAAACGTGGCCTTGCAGCCCTTGAGACTTCTGTTTTCCCATATTGAACGATTGATTTCCGAGAAAACACCATGGCAGAAATTAACAAAGGGAATGCAATCACCGGGTTGAAATAAATGACAGCCTGCTGTCGGAGATAAAATACTGAATTAATAAAATCTTATATACAATTTGGTCAGTTGGAAATACGATGCTAAATATATATATATATCAATATTCAATACAGATGTTTGCCTATTTTTTATTTATTTATTCATATTAATTTATTATTATTTTCAGATCCTTTTAAATGAATTTGGCTATGTATTTTGGTTGGATGCATCGATGAGATTCATAAATATGAGTTTATTTGATGAGCTAGAGATAAAAGTGGACAAATACGGCCTAAGTTCTTGGAATTTTGAGTACTCTCTAGCAGTAACACTTGACCCAGACACATATCAATTTCTTAAGGAAGACCCGTGTCTGTTTGTGAACAAACCGTCATGTGAAACTGGTGGAATTTTGGTCAAGAGAAGCAATTTTACACTAGAGTACATTATGCGTCCTTGGGTATCTTGCGCTTTAACCTTCGGCTGTATGGTTAATAACAGATCACAACAGATGTTGCACTGTCCGGCGTCTCCTAACAACTGGAAGCTTGGAGCATGTCAACGCTTTGAACAGGCAGTACTCAGCATAATGCTCTGGCGATTATATGGAAGATATGATGTTGTTATGTTTCCCAAAGGTTTTGTTGTGGCCCGGAGAGGTGATCAGTTTCAATATTTCAGTATGCTTGAAAATCAAAAGGCCACAAATGGGACTAAAAGCTAATGACAGTTGCAAAATACATACAATATCTTCTTGATATGTTATCCTTCTCACCCATCTCTATCTTTGTCTTGGTGATATTCACACACACACACACACACACACACACACACACACACACACACACACACACACACGGTGAGAATTTGTACGTGGATGCTTACAATACTTATTGTGTCAATTCCCGTTATAAGGAATTGAAGTAAATATATTTTAGCAATATTAGTAGCAGTAGTATCGTGAACACTGTTGCTGTTATTCTTTTTGCTAGGGATGTTGTAAAATAAAGTAGTAATACGTTTCTTATTTTGATTAAAACTAACATACCTATAGAATATTTCAAGTATTATGAATCTTGTCCATAACTAAGTAACAGGATAAACAACACCAACAAGTAGAGTAAAATTCAACGTTTTGAAGTCTAAATAATAAATTCGTATTGCCGCTAGATTTAAAAATAGTAGGCTATTTTGCTGAATTGCGAAATCTGCAAATATGAGGGATTTATGGATAAATTGATCGCTGTTTAAACATAGAGAATAAGGTTTTTATCCCACATAAGCACATGCTAGCAGGCCACACCCTTTTAACCTTCGTTTGCTATTGCTTTTAGTTGAACTACTAAAACATTTGATCATGTGATGCGCAATATGTTTCACTTGTGATTTTCGCATGTTAGAGTCATTTTTTATGTTTTATTATCTATTGTCGAATCTGGCTATAATAAACATCTACAGTTTTTATGCTTCAGTAATGTAATGGACGGAGAGAGGAACGCGGAAGGTTTACTGCAATAACATTGCCGATGACATTATAATTAATAAGAACTGGTCAATGTAAACATGAAATAATACATATCTAGAGAGTCTGAAGTCAAAACCTATTCCTCCTCCAAAACCGTGTGAACTACGTTCTACAAGGGGTAAATATTTAAAGCCTTGAAAAAAGAAACCAAATTAAAAACAATTAGTGCAATTAGAGATATATATTTCACAGCCGTGGCAAACACGTGCTTTGTTTATTTCGGGATATATAAGATGTATCAACAAGAATAAATTTCAGTTATATAAAGCTTTAAACAACAAACGTGTAGAACTGAAGGATATTTTTGTACTGTAAATACAATCGTATATAATGTGGATACCCATTTTACAACCAATTTACTATAATAACAGTTATTTCCGTTGAGTTGCAAAAGATGATAATATAATGTACATGTATGCACTGGAGAAAATAACCTATACTGAAGTAATTGTCATTAGGATTGAAACAATATCATGTACCAAAATTGTATATGCATTAACTGACAATAATACATGCAAGTTTGTCATCCAATGAAAGTGTTTAAGTCATTTCACGTTTTCATCACTTTCACTCGTCTACTTTGCAATGCTAAACGTAAACTCGACAGAAGACCTAACCACATATTATAAGTATACTTATTAAACTTTTGGGTATATAATTCGGAATCACGTTGCTCGTAGAGCATGCGTACAAACCGTATGTAAATGATTCAAGTAAACACGTTTCTGGTTCCGGAGAAGATGTGTCGCATGAACATATATATTTGAATCGCAAGTGTTAAACATTTTGTCCTATCCGTTGCTAGATATTGGAGAGTGCTTTATATATTTCATGTGCATATTTGATTGTGTGGGAACATGTTAAGCAAACATTATAAATGTGACCGGCAGAATGAAACCCGCAAATACATAAGTGTGATTTATTTGTCCATGTTTTGTGTATAATAGCAGAAATTTTCTCATATTAAAATTAATCTAATTAAACTTTGTACATTTTGTGAAACATCTAAAGTGTCGCAGCATTCTTTGCTCGGAATATTAATATCTTGCAATACACATATTCGATTGCATTAAGTTTGAATATTAAACAGCATTGTGTACAACGATTAAAGAGCAAATTGCACTATGTACTGCAGCTGGTCAAACAGGTGAGTTCCACTTTTTGTTATATACTCATTTTCTTTTTATAACCAAGGATTAATTATACAAACCAAAAACACACTACAAGAAACAACGTAACTGAAGGTACGCCGTATTACGTCCTAAATACACAACAGCAGATTCGTCATTACATACGAACAACATTATTAATGCGCATCTATCTCCACCCAAATAAATTTAAAATTTGTCGCGCGCTAGACTTAACGTTTGAAAGAAGATGGCGTTTTGCTCTACGTAGTATTGAAATTTGGAATCATATTGTGAATGAATGCGTATTGCAAAACAGTTCCATTTGGTCTCGAATGTATAGCGTTTAGTAATTTTGTCAATTCTTTGAATATTCGTGATTACAGGCTTAATGTTTCTGTGCCAATTCTACATGAAATATATCGGATTGAAGCACCCAGGGAGAAGCGTATTGATATCTGCAAGTGTGTTTCGGTTCTGTCATTGAATGTTTGAAATCCAAATTTGGGGACAATATGAAGTCTTTCAATTGCAACTATCAAAACGACGCTATGGAATTTAAAGTTTATTTCATTTTGAGTACAGTAAGGAGGATGTAATTGCATTTTGAATATGGTCGAAATTAGAGTACAATTTCGAAATGTTTACTTAAGCTTGAAAACCCTTGACCATGGCTCATGTAATTCGCATCTGCAAAACTTAGAAGGTACATTTTGAGGATATTCGTGACTTAAACCTGTGAGTATATTTTTGTTGTTCTTATTACCAGCCGAAGAAGACAGTTTATACTTTGTCACTAGCATATTATTTGCAGGTACGCCTGAATTTTATGAAATCTGGGGCATATTGCCCGCCTAAATCCGAAACATTGTATCAAAACAATTAACGCGAAATGTATCAAAGGCGCTGATATGTGGCAGTTCACGAAACATTTTGCTCTAGTTCATTCAAAAACAAATTTGATCAACCAAAAGGTAAAGCGCCTGCATCGAAATGTACATGATTTGTTTACAAATCAAAAGTACTGGCGTCAGCATCCATTGTTTTTTTTTACAATAGAACGTAGTTCCTCTATGAGTGCAATATAAAGTACGCCTGAGTTCAATATCGTGAAATGCAGAACGATTCTGACAATGTAAGGTTAATGGAAAAAGAAATGAACATATAATAAATAATGATGCATTCATTGTAATACCCAGTAAATAAACTCTGCAACACTATGGAATGATACGGCAGTTGGAAAACCAAGCTGAAAAAAACAGTCATACTTAACTACATGCATATAGATCCCACACCAAACTGACACAAGTCATCATGCCAGTACAGTAGCTTTATAAACACAAGAATACTACATGTCTTAAGGTAACCATATAACACCCATTTTGACAGTGAGTCTTGATATATATATATATATATATATATATATATATATATATATATATATATATATATATATATATATATATATATATATATATATATATATCCGACAATCATGCTTCTGCTGCAACACCTGGCTAGTTTTATCTTTTGCTAGAGATCCTAATTAATATTACAGAATGTTGCAGTAGTTTTAACCACCCTTTTTGGTACAACCAGTCTTCTGTTTAAACAGACTCCTATAGCACTGTGAAATGATTTATCAATCGGAAGAACCTTTGGACGCAAGTCATATTCCATTCTAACTTTGCTACGTATACCCCTTAATACTACAGATTGAAGCGATGGCTGGTAACACCCATTTGTCATAACCAAGAATGGATCTGGCTGTATGCAGGCTCATAAATATGCTGCCCTGCAGTACTATTGTGGCTAGACGTTTGAGACAGTAAGACGTAGAATCAACACATGATTAACAAGGTATACGTCTTACATTGTAGGACTATATTACACCCGCAACTTATACAGAACACTGTATGATAAATGTGCGACAAAGATCCGCATGATACAATTCATGGCAAAAATGTGAAAATTGTAATAAATAAAAAACATTGTTGTTGTTATGTTCAACGCTAAGATTAAGTTAATTAGTCCGCATCTCAAGAGCTTGCCGTTTGATCGAGACGTGAAATCCACAAATTTTGTCTTCAGTCCGATGGCCGTTTTGCATCATCCTTGTTCTTGTAATCGATATACATCCTTCTGGAACGATACATAATTGCTTGTTTACTTCGTGATTAATATTGTTTCGTTGCGTTTCTTAATTGGCAGACCTGACACTATTAATATCATTATTATCATGATCATCATTATCATCATCATCATCATTCGTACACGATTTTGTAGATCTTTACATGTATTGACCTCAGCAATTTATTGCGATCCTATCATTGTTTGGTTATTGATGAATGCGTTTAATTCAAGTGTAAACGTGTCGCTGGATATCTGTAAATAGTCGTTGCGTGCGACAATTCTTACCATTTGTATCACAAATCTTCAGTCCAAATTTCGTCTGCATGCAGCGAACATAATATCAGGTGTAAGATACGCAGAAGCTATGATCTCTCTCATTCTCTGTCAAGCATGTATTTTTCAGTTAAATTATCTTCAGTTGAGTTGTGGAATTTCCAAGTTGTCACAGATTAAATGACTTTTTACAATGCAGTGATAGTATTATTTGACTTCATAGCGTCGTCATTGGGCTAAGGTATTTATTTTCAGTCATCATTGTTCGCATAGGTAATTACTAATTTAAAATGTATACTGATTTGGCACACTGGTACCTTTGTTTCTATCAAACGCATAACGAAAATCGAAAACCGTATGATTACAGCCAAATTAGTAGTTGTATGGTTAGATCAAAATCGCATTTTATGCTTCTTTTACAGTCATCGTTGTTATAGTTAAATTTGTCTCCATGTAGTTATGTTATAATAACTGAATGGACCAAATGTATGTTTCTTTTCAGACAGAAATATAGCAATCTTATAAAAGTTCAAAATCAACATCATCGACCTCATGAATGAACACTTCAAACCGAACTTTTCTTATCTCTGTTGTTTTTACTTCCACAACTTTTAATTATGTTTCTTTAAAATAGGAATTTTTGATTTAACAAATGAAGGGACTGTTGTTTTGATGTGTAATTATATTTGATTACCTTTTTGTACAAGTAGCGTATTTCCCAATCCCTTACCCAGAATATGATATGTTAGCAAACTTCTAAGGAGCGATTTGCTCATACATTGATTGATAAACTTGCCCATATAAAAAGTTCTTGATGGAACAAATATAAGGAGTATGTGCGACGAGCTTAGTTTGTATATTGTTTTGAAATATTTATTTGAATAGTAATGCATTAAACAACTGAAATCTCCTGAGAAAGAAAATATGTAGCACTTACAGTCATGGAATGATTTCCAGGTTACGACCTTAGTACTGATGTCAGTGTGTACTAGATGCACTTAGCGCATTATATTATTTCACAGTTTTCTACAAGAAGAAAATAGACGATAGATACTCTTAAGTCACAACACAAATACCGGTAAACACTATATATTGACGAAACGTCGTCTGAAGCAAACATAAAGATAAACATAGCAGTGAAAGGAAGAATCTACAGCAACAAATCATTCGGCTGTTACATACAGTGGCAAATATCTAAAATGTAGACCCTCTGGATACAGAAATACAAATTGTATGGAAGTATGAGTTACTGTCCCCTCCGAAGACATGCGAGATATGTAAGCAGCGAAAGGACATTGAATAATTTAGTTTGCCCTGCAGCAATGAAATGAGTCATAGGAAACGACCAAACCATTTTCAGAATGAACTTTAGTATGACCCCGACAAGAAGCTCAAAACAAACACCATGAAATAAGAAAACATAACAAATGGTTAAAATATTTAAGGTAGGAAACAGTATTAAGTCTTAAAGGTTGTTCTTGCAGTCGAGAAAGGTGAGTTTTAAGAGCACTCTTGAAAGGAATAACAGTGTCTTTGTGTCTAATGTCAATGGGCAATTCATTCCGCATTGCGACTGCATAAATTTAATGTTGGTGTAGCTGATATTTATTGTTCGATGTAAAAGATGTGAATGACAAAGTCTTTATATTGTGATCAGAATGGCCTCAATTTTATCACCATCCATCTGCAACTTGTTACATGTCATCCATGATTTCACATCAGAAATGCACCTCTCTACTCCTTGAATGGTAGCATCAACTTCAGTTGGTTGGCTAGATTTGGATATTGTGGTGTCATCAGCATACAATTGGTGAGACACTGGGTGATGATATATGACACTTGAGAGCGCCTGAGTATATAGATTGAAGCGTACAGGTTCATGAACAAACGACTGTGGAACACCACGCCATAGATCAACTGGTCTGGAGTTTATTCCATTTGCAGATACAATTTGTGTCCCGTTGACTAAGTATGACTTGAACCAAAGTAAAGCTGTACTGTGAATGCCAAATACATGCTGGAGACGGTGAAGCCCTCATTGACTCTAAGGAAACCGCTATTAAATATTCTTCTTTGATAAATGCGTCGCCAGTGTTACTGGTGTTACGGACATATCGACTGCTACATTGGAAAGGAAATATTACATAGTTTGTTTCCAAGTACCATACAAGACGAGAACTGATCATTCGTTCCATTGTTTTGCACACACAGCCCGTCGAAAGATGCAATCTTTACCTGGTCTGTGAATTAGTATTGGTATCTTTTTGGTACATTCCCAGTAATCCATATATAATTGAAAATTTCCAGAAGAACTGTTAATGATGGTTTTGGTAGGTGTTTCAAAAACTGGTAATCCATTTCGTCAGGTACAATGGATGTATCATCGGCCTTGTTCAAAGAATCCATAAGTTTCAACACTGAAAATACTTAATTATACTTCTCTGATTTATTCAATGTGAATATCAACCGTGTAATTTTCTTTTTGATTTTTTTAATCTTCGGAAGGATTCCGAATAATTAGACGATGATGAATTTCTATAGAAACTATCATCAGGTTTATTAACTATGTCATATTGAAATTGTTGTTGTTTAATGTGCGATGTCGGAAAAAAATGTGTTTTCCCTTTCCGTTTATTTTGCGGGTCCGGTCTCAAAATTTATTTATAGAGAAACGAGAATTTAAAATAGAAACATTTTTTAACATGATGCTCTCTTACTTTCTTTAATCGCTTTGGTTCGAACAATACGATACTTAGTTAAATTTTCGGGCGTTGGACAATTATTCAATGTTCTCGGTGCTTCGTGGCGTTGTCTAATAGCTTCTTTACATTCTTTGGTGAATCACAACATTTGGGTTCTTTTGCATTTTGGTGAGGATTTCGGAATGGATTCCTATGCAATCTCTTTTACAACAGAAGTAAAATATTTCTTAAGGTCATTGTTGTATAAAATGGTATCCATGTTAAGCCCAGCTGTACAAAGTGTTGCAAACTTGGCCCAGTTGTCCTTCATCAAATTCTATTGTGGAATTGCTTCATCGATTGTAACGTTGGTGTTCTTAAGAGAGATTGGAAAGTGACTAAAGTTGTTCGACCTTCCAATTATAATCAAAAAGTAGCAAAGGAGTAAAAATGTTCAAATCAATCCTCTTATATATACACGTTCCTGTGTGTAAATATGTAGGTGATTTGGTATTATATAGATATAAGTCGTGTCTAGAAATGAAAATATCTACCTTTTTGCCCTTGTCGCTTATATAGTTTGATCCCCATTACAAGTTATGGGCATTAACATCCCCGAGTAGAACAAATGGGGCGGGCATTTGTTAAACAAGGATGTCTAAGTTATTTGGTAGTAGTTTGGTGGTATATTAAGAGAACAAAATAAATAACTCGATGTAGTGTGAAGTTTACAGCAATGATTTGTAAATTTGTGTTTGAGGGAATGACGATATGATGAGCCCTATTGTTTAAATCAACGAAAACTTCTCATCTTCTGAGGCCCTGTTATCATTTGTGGCGTATGTGATAAAACGGAAGTAGTTTGTAATGGTGATATTGTCCGTATCTTTTTCAAAAAGTTTCCTGCAGGCACACTACTGCAGGATCATGTTCGTGTAAAAGAGCATGCCATTGTAGTTGGTTTTAAGTCCTCGGCAATTATATGTTGGTGTTATTCGTTATACATGTTTAAAGCGGATTTGATGTAAGTAGAAAAGACCGTTCGCGGCGAAATCTATATGCTTTATTCTCTGGAGGAAGAACTGGATTAAATGTTTTGGTTTTAGGTATGAACCACATTGAGTACATGGATCAGTTTCTTCTGCATCTATCAAAATCTCCAAACCTGTTGTGCTTCTTAGTGGGGTAATCACACCCCTTTTGCTGCCGATTTGTTAGCAACCATTTGCACTGTTTGGTGATTTTAGTGGTGGAGTGTTGATGAAGTTCTAGCTGAAGCAGTTCTGGTCTCTGGATAGGGGATGTTAGAGGTGTATTTAACCTTCCGTATTTCCAACTCCTGTCTCAAGGTGTTACAATCCTTTGTATTTGCGCAGTGCTCCTTTCCACATTTGACTCAATGCGGAGTGGCTCTGCACTCGGAAACCCCAAAAGTTGCTTCGTTTCGGCCACAAAGCCCCAGATTTGGAATCTTTTTTTTTTATTTGTTAACCTGTTAAAATAGATAAACAAACTCTGTCAAAAGTGTCCACGAAGGCATACATCAACGGTAAGTCCCAGCATGGTAGAAAACCCGCACCAAGAGAGCGCCATGACCTTGGGTTCAAATGTCACCTAATGAATACCCAAAAATTGAACCTTCTTCCCTATCAACGTCGCAGTGGTTTGTGAAAATCCGTAAGGAATGTGTTCCTGTCTAGGTACATATTCTCATTACAAATCATATATTTTATTCATTGAAACGAAATATTCCGTGTTGCATGTTAGTTGATTTATCATAAAATCTTGCTATGTTATAATTTCCTGTTTGTTTATATATGGTTTTATGAAAATAACCCTGCGTATATGTTAACTATGATTGTCAATATCTTTATAAAAGAAAATGCACGTATGCTCTCCGTTTATTATATTTATTCCTGTTCCTATTTTTAATGCGTTTTCTCTAATTTAAGTTACGTTAACGTGCAATTTGATATCCTTCCATTTAATTGTTGTTTTAATTAGGAAACGCCGCAATTTGTTGTATGTACCAGTGAAGTCAGACAAAAGAGACAGCTGAAGACTCAAACGACCCCCAAGAATGAGAGGGGGACAAGTCCAAAGAAGGAGACAACCTCCAAGACCACCCAGTCAACACCCGTGAAGTTCCTGTCAAAACTAATTCAAATAACAGATGCTAGTATTATCAGGTCTCCTCACAATGGCGTAACAAAGAGCGGCACGTCTATTCTCCCTCTTCTCTCAATCCCGTCGCTGCCTTCCCAACCAAAGTACAATTTGACAAGGTTGATAAGGGGATGCCTTGCGTCTGAAATCGGAAAGTGGTTAGATTTTCCTTAACCAGCAGTCGTGTGAAATCCAACCTAAAACTAGTAAAATAGTGCTAAAAATATATTAGTAAATTCTACAAAACTAAGGAATTTACTGAAACATCATCTCGATCGTCCTAATCGATGACTGTATGGTCATCATCTACAAACGTCTTTTTCTTTTGGTTTGCGGTGTTCCAATAGAACTGGTGTTCTTTCTTATGTTTTTTTTTAATTTATTTAAATTTGTCTCCCTGCCCTCCTTGTCCGAAATTTTCATACGCCACGCCCTGTGAAGTTTCAGTTATCTTATATGGATGCGCGTTTGTTTCATTATGGTCTATGTTCGCCTTGCTATCAAATGTTTGTTTCTTTACATCTTTCTCCCCAAATATTTCTTCAACTACATCTTCAAAGTCCATTGCTCAATTTACGTGTTATCTGCATATGTACTCCTTGTCTTAATTTTAGTTTGTTCTTACACTCCCTAGGAGAATGACAATTGTTTGTTTTTTTTTGTTGTGTTTTTTTGGGTGGGTGGGGGTGCGTCTCGGTCATATCCGGTCCCAGACAGAACTCTGGTACAACATTTTGAGGAGTACGCCCATAATATAGACAACATGTAGTGCTTTTTGCGCGTCTTCTTTAGGGACAGTAAAGACCCTTATTCCTGATTTTATAATGGAGAAGCCCCATACGGTACCAGATTTATGTCAGGGAGTTTATTCCGAACTATTGTTCTAATTTTTATCTTATCGCTTTTGAAGAGATCTCACAAAGCAAACTAACTGTCACAAGTTTGCTCCATTGTATGTCTACTAATTTCATATTCAAACGATTAGAAGTAACAATAACTCCCAAAGACGATATTATTGAGCATGAAAACTGGTCCTTTAATAAACTAGTGATTAGCCTGTAGTTTTCTATTTACGGAAAGCTGCTTTGTCAAGACGTTAGGTCATCTAGTCTTTGACATGCATGTGATTATCAACTCCTAAACCAGAGTTATCTGCAGCACATTTTCTTTTTCATTTTTTTGTTCGTCCTCCTAGAGCATGATATTTTTCTATTTGCTCGAATTGCACTTCTTACAACAAACATTTTGCGTATAATCATATTCTCACGTCGTTGAATATGATTGCTAGTTTTTCTATCTTAGTATGTCCCTTTGATTTGTCATTTTTTTTTGTTACGTATTTGTTCAAACTTCTTCTTAAGCTTTGCATAGATCATTTTTCGTTTATCTGTAACATGTCCTTTACTTCTTTTTTATTATTTTTTTTAACAACGTCTGGTGTCCGTAAATGTATTTATATTGACTCTTAAATTTCATTGGGAACTGGATCAGGAATTATGCCAATGTATTCTAATACATTCAGTCTACTGGTTAACGTCCCTTCCCCTAACAAAGGAACTCTTCTTGTAACACTGGTCTCCTCTAGCTAAGTATAGTACTTATGGACCACAACAACTGTTTGATTCGGGTCCAGGGTCTAATTGTATATAATTCCCCTCCTTCTTCCCAAGTTCCCCTTTAAATCTGGCACGATTACAGACCAGCTCCTTACGAAAAAGCTTTCTTGAGATCACCCTTTGCGCACAATGTGAGGAACCGGAAGTCGTGATAAACGTACCACAATCATCACGAAAGGTACGTTTGATTTCTTGTTGAGATTTATAATGTTGGATCCATTGTTGATATTAAAGTATGCATTTTCGTTTTTGCCCGTGTGATTTTGTCGAAGCAATTTTCAACTTCTTTGTTAGAATTATTTATATCTACTACTTCTATTATATGAAAACAAGTTATGTAAACTATAGCCACTTTTTTCATCGTAAATCGTTTTCTTTAAAATCATTTCAACAGCAGTCATCAAGCGTAACAGTCCGTGAAAATGTTCTGAGCCATAAAAGGGTAGAGTTACTGCTCAATAAAACAGTTGTGCCGATTTCAACTACAGACAGGGGTATGTTATGCGTTTCGACCGCTGGATGGAATATTCTACGAATTTCACTTGCTTCTGGATCACGGTTACTAGTCTTACCCCACTGTGGGATGAGCATGACTTTGTGAGTGGGTATGAGTTTCTCTTCCGATTACCTGAATTAAGCAGGATTCCCGAATTGCCATTCTCCAAAGCGGACAGAAGTCTATAAAACAAACTTGAAACAAAATGAAACTGTAGTCCCGTTAATTCGTTTTACTAAATATAATAACATATTTCTATATCATGGCAGTTTTCTAGACCTTGTGTTAAGTATAATAAAATAAAATTATAATGAAACAGAAATGGTGTTATATCTGTTGAAAGATGCAATATATTTTACCTAATTGAGTTGCAATTACCGTATGTTAATTTGTTCTCGGAATTCATGTCATAATATTGGCTATAGTTTGATCCTGTGTAGGTGGAGTCAGACATATTTACTTTTTAAAAATATGTATATTCTTCATACTATTGTAATTGTGAAATTTCTTTATATATACACGTATAATTGTTTACTTGTCCACATTGGTTTGGCTTGAGACGGTGAATTAATATAGCATGGTATATTGTGCCAAATGCTACAGACAAATCACAGAGGGTGAGGACTGTAATCAGAGAGAATGTCATCAACTACTTTAAGAAGAGTAGTTTAGTATTGTGGTAAGGGTGATATGTAGACTGTACATTGCTTAAAATACGGTTTGAATTCAGATGAGATACAAATTTGGTTAAAACAGTTTTTAATTCTTCTAAGTTTTAAAAAAAAAATATAAATGGGAGATTAGAGTAGTTCTTTAAATCGTCTTTGTCGAGTGTTGGTTTCTTGAGCAGAGGCTTTGCAATGGCAGTTTTGAAAAATGATTGAAATTCCCGGATGAGAGAGGTATTAATAACAACAGATAGTGAAGGCAATGTTGGATATAAGCACTCAAGCAGCAGTGATGTTGGAATTGGATCACGTTTACATGATTTTGGTGCACTTTTCATCATGATTGTTTACTAAGTCCATGGAGACAGATTCAAATGCTCCTAACGGTTACCGCTAAAATTCTGTATCGCAATTGTATGGTGACGATGAGTCAATTGAAATTGTGCTGTCAAGCTTATCTCTAAGGGTTTGCATATTGTCACGGAAGAAATTCGCAAACAAGTCTAGTAGGTCGACTGGAGAGAAAGTAGTTGGAAGTGGTGTACATTTGTTCCATTACATTAGCTTTTAGTAATCTCGTAGAGCTCTTTGCAGCTGGAACTTGTCGTGATCTTAGTACTGTAGTGGGCTGGTTTCTCTGCATGGGATATGTTTGTGATGTTCTTCTTAGCAGCTTCATGATTTGCTTATGAATAGTTAATCTGGATGAAAGCCAAAGCCTCCCAGCTTTTTGGAGGTCTCTTTTCGCAGTGCGTCAAGAAAAACAATTCACACGCCTATAAATGTCATTGCATAAAATTTTGCTAAAAATGAATTCCTCTTTAAACAATCTCAGAATACTAACTCGAAAAATTTCTCTTAAACAAACCCAGATCAGGATTTGTCAATCGGGAACCATTTCTTTACTATCCTAAATAAACATGCTCCCAATACATCAAAAGAGTTAACGATCAAAACAACCAGAACGATATGCTAACGAAAAAGATCTGACACACCGTAAAGGAAACGAAGATTATAAATGTAAAGAGTCTATCAAATATCGTGAATCGCGGAACAAAGTCTAACTCGTGAATGCAAAGCAAAAATTCTTCCCCGCCCCCAAAGAAATATTCACCTTAAACTCGGATAACAGATCCCAAAGAAACTCTATTGCAATAAAAAGCTCTACGAAACCAGTATTTCTTCCAAGTCCATGTGAAATTCAAGTTAATAGCACAAGTTACAATGATGATAACGATATTGCAAACCATCGTAATCTCTCTTTTTTAAAAGTGATATTTCCCCCAAATACTTGTAAGGTCTTATTTTACAGAACAAAAACTGCGATAAACTTACTACCTGAGTGAATAAATGAAAGGGTACCCGATCATGTGTTTTTTAAACTAATATCCTCTAATCTTATTAGATATTATTATTAGATAGCACTTGTATTATATCAATAAAATATATGCTTTGAAATTCACCCCAAAACTCTGAAAATGTCGGCTTCGTCAATCTCGGAGTCACTGAAAGAAGTAATTTAGCTGTCTCACCAATTCCTGTATATTTCCAAAGTTCTTGAATTCGGTAAAATATTCGCATTTTAAAAGGGAAATGAAACAAATGACTCATCTATCTACCGCTCTATATGTTATATATATGTTAAAAACATTTCATCAATCATCTTTTCGAATATCTTAACAGGTGTCAACTCCTTGAATCACAATAGACAGTGACTACGAGCGATCGAATCCAGCGAAGTTACTGGTGCAATGTTAATTGATTTAAAGGAAAGCAATCGAGTGCACATTATAAACTATCAGTATACAAGTTTTCCTCAAGCTCAATTACTTGGTTCACGCTGTAATTCACTAGGAGACATCGGGTTGTTTGTACGGCTAAATATATTTATGATTCAAGGCAACTTTTAACTGGTGTTTCTCACGGCTCTTTTCTAAGACTGGTTATTTTTCTACTGTTCACTAATGATTTAGTCGTGAGGTTTTTAAGTGGTTTTACTGCATTTACGTCATTTATTAGGACATGATCGGCTCTACCCGTGACCAATCTATATGGTGGAGTAAGAACCCTTGAAACCAAGCGAAAGAACCAACGAGCCAAGGGAGCCTACTGACAAGTTTTTTTCACATAAACCAATTGGCCTTGTGTCCCTTACACGCTAACAAGACATATTTGCTGACCATTCTGAACTACATTCATCAGGTAAATCTCTTGACTCTACTGAAAATGAAGTTCAAATCGCCTTTTACAGTACATTAGTTTCGTGTTAACAAAACGGAATGCATATTAATACATCAGAAACGAAATGTATGACAGGGCTGCCCCTATCCATACACATGGACTTCAAAAGGGTTAGATGTGTCTATTGTTACGATCAAAAGAAATGTCTTGTTATCTACTTTGATCAATACATCAGATGGAATATTTGCATTAATCACACATGTACAATGGTCGTCAAAAGAATGACTCCTAACTTTCTGTCGAAATTTAATCGTCACCATTCGCTTAAACTTTATTACAGAGATATATAGAACCACTGATAAACTATCGCTATTCCATATGGGGGAAAACTCCAATTTGACAAACTCTAGAAGTGAATAAATCTGAAACTATGTATTATGACTCCCTCGAGCGTTTTCTTTTTACGTCTATAATGGCCACCTCTACAAAAGGTATTCTTTATTTAATAGGAACCGTGATATTAATCTTTAAACGATCATTCTTCAGATGATGTCTCTAACATAGCTGAAATAAGATCTTTAAATAATGAGCAAAATTTCCTATCAACAACCAACAGTGTACTCCATATTGCTTGGTTAAAATAAAGCATTTAAGAAGCTCCTTAACCGTATTAGCAACAATCTTTTGGACTTCCTTACTCCTGATGATACGTAGTGAAATTTCATTTCTTCGTTTAAAACCTCGTTTTTTTTTAAAAAAAATCAGGCGCTGGAATTATATATTAAAGCCACCCAAATCAGAATTGTATCACTATGACCGGAATAATGTGTTCCTGTATTTTCTTCTATGTGCGCATGCACGACTTTTCACATGTTTTGTATATCAGTATAGTATATTGTTAACATAAGTACCTATTAACCACTATAGTTTCATTTTAAATCTGTATGAGTACGTGCATGAACATACATGAGTGCGTGTAACATTTTTTTAAATTACATAACCTGTTACAAAAATTGAGGGCCAGATGGGATACGTGTCGATTGTTACACGCAGGTCATATAGTTTAGATAATATGAAGTCTACATAGATTCGAACAAGGGTCGGCGTGTAAGCTATAGTTATTACATTGTCTGCACGCATCATCCTTATATGATGTCAGACACGCACACATCGCCAAAAAAATGATGCAACATAGTTGGTTGTATGGGCATACGTCCGTAGCATATCAAACTAGTAATTAATTATCATCTAAGTACACAATTATTCTGGATTCCTAAGGTAGAAAACAAAGTATATATATCTAATTATAGAGAATTACAAATATACAAATGTAATGTGAAGTGCTATCCCTGGATCATACAGGAGAATGCTTGATGATAATAACACATATAATTTTTTTTAAAAAATACGATTAAATAATATTGTCATGTAGGTTTTTTTATTATATAAAATTATTAGTAGGTCGACATGCGGAGGATTCCAAAAAGAAATCTCACCACTAATTCCATCTTATTTTTTTTGTGTGCAAACAAATGTACTTTATTAAATGAAGTAACTTTATTTGATTTCCGATGCGCTCATCAGAGAGAGAGAGAGAGAGAGAGAAGAGAGAGAAGAGAGAGACAGAGATAGAGAGAGAGAGAGAGAGAGAGAGAGAGAGAGAGAGAGAGAGAGAGAGAGAGAGAGAGAGAGAGAGAGAGAGAGAGAGAGAGAGAGAGAGAGAGAGAGTTTATTCCAATCTTAAATGCTGAAATAAACTTTAACATTATGCTTTGCTTGGCGAGATAACAGCAACATCTGTTACTAGTTGTTTGTTTGTTGTTGTTTCTTTCTTCTCTTCTTTATTTTGTTTGTGTGTTCTTGCATATAATTTACAATAATTTGAGAGTAAAATGAAATAACTAATGGTTTCCAGGTGAATATTAGCAGTGGATTGTCTCTCTGGACTATCGATTCCTGTTACGGACATGTAACCTAGATGTTTTTTTTTATAGAAATAGTATCGGCCTTTAATCGTAAGTCACGATTGTATGGATATGACCGATTGAATCTCACTTTCTCTCGGGATAAAGTAGAGCGGAGTGCAACGCAGGGAGCTACTAAGCATGGAACCAGACTAACGTTCGGCATGATTGGTACTGAGTACTGCATGAATCGGCGGATAATATGATACAATAATTAAAGACGAAACTTGCACATGGATCTCAGGCAAAATTAAGTGGGTACCATCGTTGTCAGGAAGTGTAACATGTAAGTTTCACTTGATTTTTGAAAATGAAGCGTTGATTATACTGTAAGTCTTACTAATTCAAACTCAGTTACGGTTCGATTCATGATGTATTCTATAGTATTCGGTTCACGTATTACCCCTTCATGGGTGACATGCTATGGCATTTATTCATTTTTTTTTCAGTCCTACTTAAACGATTGTCACACTTTAGCATTTCATACTTGTGGGTAAAAATCATTCAGTATTTTACAAATACTGTCATGGTTGATACAAGGGTTACTGTGCTGATGTAAACTGGGATTTAAAAAAAAGATATGTCGACTAGATGCAAATCGAGTTGTTTTTAATGCAGGATATAACTACCAAGTGATTGCGGTAAGTTTGAAAAAGCTGAAAATAGAAACCTATGGTTTTTCAGCTTAAAACTGATATTTATTTTACACTGAACATAGAGAATTGTAGAGTTATTTTAGACCTGTTCAATGATTTGCTATGTCAAGGTTTTTTGTTTAGAAATTGTTAATTTGTTTGAGGAGCAAATGTGACGTCGAGTTATGACTGCAGGTCTAGGCTATTTTTCAGTCTTCCAGCGAGACCTTTATTAAAATACACTCAGTTATTTATTTAATTCGCTCGTGTGATAATATTTCACAAAATTCCATACCATGAATTTGATATAAAAATTACTAATGGTTGCTTTTAGATTTCACACCAAGATTTCACAGCAGCATGAAATTTTTGTGGTTCATTGCAGTTCATGTTTTGCAGCATGTGTGTATGTAGCACATGGCAGAGTGCAGATGACTATACTTCAGTTAAGGTGCTTTAATGATCAATATCATTGTTGAGGTAGCCCAACACATTTTTATGTTATATATTCTTTAACACGATCTCAGTAAAAGAAGCCAACAATTGCAATTATATATACTGCTATGTATAATTCAAGTGCAGACATAAGTGCTGTATATGCTGCTATGTATAATTCAAGTGCAGACATAAGTGTAAAGATAGACTCCAATCTGCGATCACATAATATGCTGGCAGATTAGGGTCTTTGTTGTAGTCTTTTGTGTGTCATTAGACGATAGAAACTGCATAATACCAAATCAGCTGTCACATTATTTGATGGCAGATCAGGGTCCATGCAGTTTGCTGTTTAATCAATATTATATGCAAGTATTTACAGCTGGCAGCATCAAGAAAATGAAGATCTGATCTTTGCCTCGCTTGTATTATATGGGTGAGAAATAGTTTCACCTGTTCAGTGACATTTTGGGTGGCAATGGTAAAGGTGACAAAGGTGACAGCATATGATTTTTAAATGTGGTTCCTCTATCTTGATTCCTGCTCGTATGTATACTAATGAAACTTTAAACTTGATAAATACTTCTGTTGTAAGGATTAATTTGTATACTAAAGGTCGCTGTGATCAGCTTTTCTCATAGTAATGACTAATGAATGTGGTAATGTTTGAATTCTGCAGAAAATTAATTGGTTTCCACATATGGAACATTTTGAAAAATGGATGCATATCTACCTCTTGTGCCTTGAGCAAGGTTGTTGAGCTAACTGAAGGATTTTCAAAAGGATGGCACCATATTTTAGGAACCAACCAGAAATTACTTTCCGTGACTGAAAACAGCAATAATATTATCTTTGTTGAGTAGTACTTTTATGGATATATATATATATATATATATATAAATATATATATATATATATATATATATATATATATATATATATATATATATATATATATATATATATATATATATATATATATATATATATATATATATATGAAGCTACCTTACATTCTTTTTTTTCAACTCTATGGTCTTAAACTTAGTAACAAAAAAACATAAATAAAAGTTCAACAAAATTTTTATTTCCCTGGAATATAAAGTGAAAATTGAAGAGAAACATAAAGCATTGTGAATTAAATCCCAAATAGTCCTAAATGTTTATCAAAGGTCCAAATGTATAGCTCTACTTGACTGTCAGTAGTATTCCAAAAAGTTCCAATATTGAATATGTTGATGTGTCTGTAGTCTTGAACATGCTAATGTGCCAGCAGCATGGATTGTGGTAATGTACTAAGAATATTTTGATGTATCAAAATGATATAATCCAAAAATGTTCTTGTCTGAATTTATCATAATTTCAGATTAATGTTTCTGTCAAAAATTATTATTTTTGAGCACTTTGTATTTCCAGTGAATAATAATTTCAATAAATAATTTCACCCTAATGCAGATCTGAACACAACAATTACATTGATTCAGCTTCAAAATGTTGCAGGAATGAGTCATTTTTAGATAAACAGGATTATAAAGCCATCTACTTGACCTACTAGGTCGCAATTACCACTTTCTGAAAATACATTCACGTAATGGAATTTAAACTTCTTGAATGTTCTGAGGTCAGAATCAAGACTATCTTTTAAACTCAAATTCTGGAAAACATATATACTTTGATAATGGTCTTAATATTAGTCCATACTTATAGAGAACTATTGGCTGTGTATTATGTTGTTAAAGAATCAATGTTCTAGTCAAGTACACAGTAAGTTTGATTTTAGACAATGTCAGATTTGAAATACAAATGTATATTATATATCTAGTCATTAAGAAAAGTCAGCAAATTGTACAGATTAAATATACATAACAGCTGTTAATTAAATTATATGGGTTATTGTCAGATTCAAGATTTTTTCATTAAGTACATGTATGATGAGTATTTTGTGCATTTTAATAGTTTTAACTTGCAGAGGCACAAAGACAGTTGATAACCTATCACCAATATACTCCTCCATTATCACCTATTTTGCCTCTGTGTGAGAAGGCCTCAAAATCAGTTTAGCATTTTCCCTGGATAAATTCTCAACATAAAGATAAAACTTGCATAATGTTCCCACAAGATCCAAAAAAGGTGTTGTACTTATCCTTCCAAAACAACACTTTAAATGGATATTATTTCAAATGGATATTTATTCAAAAGGATACCTAGTTCATTATCATTTAAATGTTATTATTGTTCTTGTTATTATTATTAGTAGTAGTAGTTGTAGTAGTAGTATTGTCAAATTTTGAACATATGGGAGTAGTTGACTTGTAAAGTTTTAAAAAATTATATGTGTATTCGAACCAAAATGTTGCAGGAATCAAGCAGGCTTTTTCATTTAAATTTCTTGGTTTTTATTATCTTTCTTTGACTATATATATATATATATATATATATATATATATATATATATATATATATATATATATATATATATATATATATATATATATTAGCAATAATGCTTTGAAAGGGAATGGAATGCATAGTTAGTTACAAAATGTAAAATGTTACCAATATTAATAATTTTACTAGGCTCTGTATTTCTTTTCAGTCTTTTATTCATCCTTTAAATAGATTTTGGATGAACTATTATTTATTTTATTGAAGGTTAGGATCTGTTTGTTATTTGACTTTTAGATCTACCTTTTTAAAAAGAATTCAATAAACTGGCAGTAGCATTTAGTGTAGATGCTCTTATTTTATTCTTGAAAGATCTCTCCTTCTGTCCAAAACATATTCTCGCAAGTTAGAAGATCTCTCATAGAAGTGGTCTCTCAAGAAATATATTACTTTACTGCTAAAATGCAGTAGAGATTACTTATTCAGTTTTCATCTTTGGTCTTGAATAATAAACTACACTATGTTTGTTTTTGGGATTTTTAATGTAGATTTAACAATTTTAGTCAAATTGTTACAATGTCAGCAGTGTAGCAGTTTATAATGATGTCTAGCACTATGGCATCATGCAGCAGTCATGTAGCTTCATGTCTCATCCAATCACATTATCCTGACACCAGGCCAACTAGTCCTAACACAAATATCCTAATGCTGAGTGGTAAGTGAGGCAGATGCTAGTACCATTTTATGTCTTTGGTATGACTTGGCCAAGGTTCAAATCCACAACCTGAGTGTGTAACTTAATATCACTCAGATACTGTTTATAAACCATGAGCAGTGGTTGAGTTTAACTTACAATCACTTAGAAATTATCAATAAGCTATGAGCAGTGGATCAGTGTGTAACTTTACAATCACTCAATACCATCTGTAAACCATGAGCAGGGGATCAATGTTTAACTTTCAGTCATTGGATACTATCTATAAATCATGAGCAGTCGATGAGTATAACTTACAATCATTTGGATACTATCTATAAACCATGAGCAGTGGATCAAGGTGTAACTTACAATCATTTGGATACTATCTGTACACCATGAGCAGTGGAGCAGTAGGTTACTTACAATCACTCAGATACTATCTGTAAACCATGAGCAGTGGAGCAGTCTGTAACTTATAGTCATTCAGATACATATTGCTAAACATGATTAAAATAAAATGTGACATAAAACCAAGTGTAAAGACCTTTGACTGAATTAGGTGTTCATCCCTGATGGCTCAAAATGTGTTGCAATATGATGTAATGATCACTTTCTACAAGACATTAGCAGTGTCTACTATAAAATTACATAGTGACAAACTACACTCTGTTAAATGACAAAATCTGCTACTTATAAACTTGCATTACAAAAATGATGGATTAATATCACTAAAGATATCCAGATTTTGGTACCATAATGGTAAGTCATGACTGTTATGTCTGCTATCCTGGTAACTGAGAATAAACTTATAGTATATGAAGTTGTTAATAGTATATGAAGTTGTTAATAGTATCTGAAGCTGTTAATAGTATATGAAGCTGTTAATAGTATATGAAGCTGTTAATAGTATATGAAGCTGTTAATCATATATGAAGTAATGTTAATATTATATGAAACTGTTAATAATATTTGAAGTTGTTAATCATATGTGAAATTGTTAATAGTATATGAAGCTGTTAATAGTATATAAAGTTGTTAATATAATAATACTGTATCAATGATTTTTTTAACTTTAGAAAATGCATTAATCAAAAAATGCTAATTTTTTAACCATGTCTCTTATGTTTTTACTGATTTAAGAGGGAATGGACAATGCTGACATGGACAATGCTGACACTAACTCCAGAAATAAGTGCTCTTCATTCTTTAGAAGAATTTTCTCAACAGGATCCTGGGACGAATTCATGAAGATACTAAAGTTGTCCTGGCCAATTGTGAGTTTGTTCAGAATACAGTAATTTTCCCAATGATCAACCTTACATGATTTGCTTCAGTGCTGATCAAGGAGACTCCAAACTGAGATTATAAAACATCGCCTCCAAACAAAGACTAGGGATCTCCATAAACTATACAAAGAGTTTCCTTAATACTTGTGTCATATATGATCATTTCCAAATTGAATCCAACTACAAAACAGCGTAGACTCATATTGGCTACCTTCATAAGTCACCTGCAGATATGGATCTATGCAGTTTGTTGTGCAGTAATCAGCAGAACAAGCAACATAAACCCTGAATTGCTGGCAGAGTATGTGACAACAGATCAAATTTAATTGATGTTTGCAGTTCGAAATTGAAAAATAGGATGAGTATAGAGGAGATTTAATGAAGTATAGAAGTATTCAGATAATATCTTAATACTTTTGTTATAGTAGGCTGAACCCTGCAGACATGTACACTTGTTGTAGAATAGTCCCTATATATTTCTTAAGAAAAAATATGAGCTATAGAATCTACTCATCTTAAAATGTTTATGAATCACTTTATTTGATCAGCAGTGTCTTTGATGCTGCATCAGTGATTAGAAACATGATTGTCATTAAAAAAATAGAATACATTTACTGTGAATTATTCTATATTTGTGATTTTTTAAAAAAGAACAACCGCTTTCTATAAGTTTTTTAAATTCATGGTCCTATTGAACAAAAGAAAGACTATTAGTTGTTGGCTCTTTAATATCATGTATTGTAGCAAGTTTGAAATAGATTAAGATCGGTACCCAGTGAAAAATGGTAAGTGTACAGTATCAAATGCCAAAAATTTATTTTGTCTTTAATAGGAAATGTTTAATTGACTGGAATCTACCTCATCATTAATACATTATTTACAAGCTGACTAGAAAATTCATATAGGAAAATAAACAAATACTGAAAATAAATTTACATTGACTAACTTGTATTTTGTTGAAAATTATAGGCACATTTATTTATGCAAAATGATAAACAATGTTGAAAATGTAAAATTATCATATTTATTGATACAGTTAAAGCTTGATTTACTCAATATATGATATATGTGTTTCTAAGGCTATGGCATTAATTAGAATTGGTGTAAATCAAAAATATTTTCCCAACAAGATACATGTAAATTACGGATGTTCTTGAGCAAATTAAACCTCAGTGTTTAAATATTGATTATGTATGTATAATTTTCAAACAAATTAATTGCATATAATATGTTTGTGAGTTGAGGATGGTCACATGACATGGTGCCAGTGATGGCATAAAAATGAGCACAGTAGCAAAATAAATGTTATTTCTTTATTCTAAAATGAAAGCGTTTAGTAAGCATAACCTTTTATATACCATGTACCCAACAGTAAACAGAAACAAACAGTAATTTGTTATTGTAAATTGTGCCAGCATATCTTTATCTACACTATTAGATTCATACATAGAATTTGTGTAGTTGGGCCAACATATCCAAATCAAGAGTGTTAGATTAGATTAATATTAGGTAGAATTAGTGTAGTTGGGCCTAAGCATATCCAAATCAAGAGTGTGAGATCAGATTAATATTAGGTAGAATTAGTGTAGTTGGGCCAGCATATCCAAATCAAGAGTGTGAGATCAGATTAATATTAGGTAGAATTAGTGTAGATGGGCCTGAGCATATCCAAATCAAGAGTGTTAGATTAGATTAATATTAGGTAGAATTAGTGTAGTTGGGCCTGAGCATATCCAAATCAAGAGTGTGAGATCAGATTAATATTAGGTAGAATTTATATAGTTGGGCCAGCATATCCAAATCAAGAGTGTGAGATCAGATTAATATTAGGTAGAATAAGTGTAGTTGGGCCAGCATATCCAAATCAAGAGTGTGAGATCAGATTAATATTAGGTAGAATTAGTGTAGATGGGCCTGAGCATATCCAAATCAAGAGTGTGAGATCAGATTAATATTAGGTAGAATTTATATAGTTGGGCCAGCATATTCAAATCAAGAGTGTGAGATCAGATTAATATTAGGTAGAATTAGTGTAGTTGGGCCTGAGCATATCCAAATCAAGAGTGTGAGATCAGATTAATATTAGGTAGAATTAGTGTAGTTGGGCCAGCATATCCAAATCAAGAGTGTGAGATCAGATTAATATTAGGTAGAATTAGTGTAGTTGGAACTGAGCATATACGAATCAAGAGTGTTAGATCAGATTAATATTAGGTAGAATTTATCTAGTTGGGCCAGCATATTCAAATCAAGAGTATTATATAGATTCATAGGTAGAAATAGTGTAGTTGGGCCTGAGCATATATGAATCAAGAGTGTTAGATTAGATTCCTATTAGGTAGAATTAGTGTTTTTGGGCCTGAGCATATATGAATCAAGAGTGTTAGATTAGATTCCTATTAAGTAGAATTAGTGTAGTTGGGCCAGCATATAATGATCTATATTTTGTCTGCTTGCTTGGATTCATAAGTAGAACAATTGTAAACCCAGATCTGCCATTGCGTATTATTCCTGCAGATCTTGATCTACACTGTTAAATTTGATTCGTTCTGATCCAGCAGCTTAGAATCAACAATTTTACTTTGGACTTATAAGTTGATTGAGTGTTAGGTCCTCATCTGCTACTTCTTTTTGTGCCTGTCTATCAGGATCAAGATTTGTTAGCTTATAGGTATAATTAGAACAAGTTTAGACTCTGATCTGCCATATGCCTGTTGTGCCAGCAGGTCAGGATCTACATAGTAAGCGTGGATTGATAAGAAGAGTATATACCTGGATTTGCCATTGTCTATTATGTCAATAGATCAGGATCAACAATGATAGATTTATAAGTAAAATGAGTGTACACCCTAATAGCCTATTGCATATTGTGCAAGGCCGAGGTCACCGTTAATTTTTTTATATCCCTTTTGTGCACTTTTTCCTAGATACTCGTGAGGATAGAGTGAAACTTAGGTTACTTCTGATTTCTGCCCAATAACTTTACAGTTATGCCTTGACAATCATAGTACTCAGATTTCATCAGTTCATGATTGACTCTACAGTTTTGCCTTGACAATCATAGTACTCAGATTTCATCAGTTAATAATTGACTCTACAGTTTTGCCTTGACAATCATAGTACTCAGATTTCATCAGTTCATGATTGACTCTACAGTGAAGTGTAAATCTCACTAGCCGTACCAGTGAGTACACATTGCAATAACTGAATCCAATGCTCCCTTGGCCACTTTACATTTTCTGCGACTTTTTCAAACTAAATGAAGTATTTGTCTACTTATTTTTCTCTGAAATGGGGCACTATTCTAATATTCCCTGCTAAATCAAAACTTAAATTTGGATTTGAAGTATGGTGTTTTTCACTTGCCAGCTCAAATTCTTTCATCCTATATTGCCATCCCTTTTTTCCCTCTCTTTGTCATATTGTAATTGTCTTTCTTTCTCCTCATTGTCATATTGTAATTGTCTTTCTTTCTCCTCTTTGCCATATTGTAATTGTCCTTCTTTCTCCCTTTCCTGTCTCTCTCTCCCTTTCCTGAAATTCCAGCTTCTTCAACTCTAATTCCTTCTAGAATTTTAAATCTAATTTCTTCATTTTTATGTCAGAGTCTGAAACAGACTTATTGACCGAAATCAAAGCATTTTTTTTCCAAAACATTCTCTTCTACCAAATATTGGACCAAAATCATTTTGATATCTTGTTTCGTTAAAGAAGCCTTGACTTCAGAAAGATCATATTTTCTGGCAAGTTGAATCAACTCATCTTTTTTGAAAAGATCTAATTGCTTCTAAGTAGGATTAGAAAGAAATATTTATACCTTAGATGTCATTTTAATACAAGCCTGTCAATCTCATTAAACATTTGAACAACTTTCAAAAACTAGGAATTCAAATTTTAAGCAAACGTTTTCTGAAAACAATTCTAGCCAAATTACAATCTATCTCAATCCCAGACGAGGCCCCAATTTATATGTTACGTGCTTAGGCTCAAATAACAAGCTTGTAAAAACTTAATAAACAATTTATTGAGTACAAATATTTTTTCAGAAAAGAAAAATAAACTTACGGTTTTAAGAATCAATTCCAAAATTAATTCAAAAATAACTAAATATTATCCACTAGAAAAATTGCAAAAGTCCTGGTAATAAAATGTCCAAATAATTCTAAGTTCGAATTCCATCGATGTATCCAAGATGAAAGACGATGTCACATGATGAAGTCAGGTCATGTTAATAAAGTTTATATAAGCACAATTCTTTTCCAGATAAATAACAAAATAATTCCTCTTGACCCAAACGAATTGACATAATTTCCAGTACAAGGTAATTTACAATAGCTCAAAAAAGACACAACTTAATATTCTAATCTCGAATTTGCTACAGAATAGCTCGCTTCAAAACATAGTTTATATGGCTGTTTTTACGTAAACAAGAAAGAGGTCACGATCTTCTAGAATCTCTCAGAACAATTTTACGTTCAAGAAATCACGTAAACAGCATATGACCCAATTAAAATAGAAAGATGTTATATAAAGCTCGATATTGTCCTTGGAAGCAACCAATCATTTTAAAAGCTTGTTTACAACTCTGAAGCCAGGTCAGAAACGAGGTCAACACCTGGTGTTTACTCTGTAAGGTACAGGTCACCCCCCCTTCAATGAACGAATCTTAAAACTTAAAATGCCAAATTTAAATCTAACAAACAAACAATAAAAATAAATATAAATGACTTATTTCACATATGCGTAACATTATTCATTCAAATAAATGTTCACCAGAATTATAAAGTGTTCACCAAAAATATTTTTAGGACTGGAACATTAAATTGTGATAAAGATTAAAATACCGCACATTGTCAAACTACGGTCCACTGGCTTATTAACATAATTTAGATTACACGCGCACCAACATAGTTATTATTAGAAATTTTTTGGAATACCACTGGACTATAGCTGAAACATTATACATTTGAACTTGTGATAACGCTAATATGAATACTTGGGATTTAATTCGCATTACAGTATTTTCTTGCAATAAGACTGTAGACTTTGGCGTAACCAGTCTTCTGAATTCCGATATTTGACATAATCTTGGCCAGACACTTTCGCATCTACATGCACAAGTATGGTATGGGTTAAAATGGCTGATTTGTGAATCTGTGCTCTTATTTTCAGATGTTCCAACAAGAATTATTACACACTTATTTATGTGCACCTTCTACAGAGCATTCAACAACTCATCCATCAACGAATTTATTTGCCATACCAACAAACAATGACAAAATGTTAAATTTTGAAATAAAGAATATGTCATCAATTTCTATGTGTAGAAAAAATTTGGGCAAATTTCATTGACGGAAGAGCAAACATAATGTCGTTTTTTGAATTTCCGGAGAGACTTTACCAGTTAAAAGTGATACATTTCAGTATGAAAAATTCTATCTCAATATTCGAGTGTTTAATGAACATGGTACATCTCATGTAGATGGTGCTGATAAAAAATATCGAATACATCATTATACACAGTGACACCTTGCACCTGGAAACTAATCAGGAAATTCTTTGTTTTATTCCATAAGACAAATTTGACAATATTTTGGACTAAATGTAAGCTTTTGCCAAGCTTGTGCAAAATTTGAAGGAAATAATGTAAAACATTGTCAAGGTTTACGTGCTGATGTTAAGGCTCGATCTTGCAATAATAAAACTGTGCAATTAGGCACAGTGATGCAGCGAGGTAGCAAGGGTGTTCGGCGCCCGGTGCAAGGTTCATATTTTTTGCACACACACACAAACCCTCTGGCGTAGCAGAGAGTGTTTAGCGCACGAGGTGACTGGAAAAGTACGCGTGACCTAGATGCACTCTGAACCAGAATTAATCTCAATCATCCGGACGTTCTGGCATGGACTTAGTTGTTACTTAGTTGTTTCTTCTGAAGCACACATTGTAAAAGTATACACTGATACCTCCAATTCTCTTCTTCCGGCGCCCCAACCCCCTACCCAAGACAGCTTCCGGGGCAACATATACGCCCGTAGTTACGCCACTGATTTGGGAATATTTATATAAATCGGAATTTGATTACAGATGTACTTTCACCTAATTTTATACAATACTGCTTTGGTTTACATATCTTGTATTATTCATGATGCATCTTTTTTCCGTTATAAGATGAGGTCTTATGTATTTATACGTTCATTTTACTTTTGTTTCACGTCTCTATATAATGTTTGGTTTTAATTATGTCACGGAAATTGCATGGATTTGTAAATAGATGTCAAGATTCTAATAATCAACATATATAGTAGACCCAAAGTGTTTGAAAGATGATATATATGCACGAATACCTCCTTTATATACGTTTTCATATGCCCAACACTAGAAATGTTTATTATCAAAATAGTATAGATTACATAAGCAAAACTGATCGTGTAATTGCCTAAACTCGTTTAATTGATGAAGGTAACATATTATACACATATCAACTACATTAAGAGGACAACCCCATGTTTACACACCAACATTAGGAGGATCTCTGACATCACGAGGATATCCTCCTAATGTATGTGGAGTAACACGTGAAAACCGGAACATATGTAACCATAAGTGAATTTATAAGTATATATGTGCATAATAGATTGCTGATATTACATCAGCACGGGATGGCTATGATATTGTCAATTTCTGTTGCTGTGATGTAAAAAATCAAAACAAAAAAAACAAACCATGCACGTTTGGAGTAAGTCTGAAAAGGAGTAATTTATTACGGAATCCAAACCCAAGGCAATTCTATCCCTTAATAAACTCCTTCTTGTAAATATTTGCTCCAAATGTGGATGTCTTGGTTTCGTTTGATTCTTTACATCACAGCAACACAAATAGACTATTTAAAAATAATAATAATAATAATAATAATAATAATAATAATAATAATAATAATAATAATAATAATAATAATAATAATAATAATAACAACTACAAAGTAGTTCAGTTCTGAATAAAAGTCAAGTTAATCCACCAGTGTATCTTAGATCCCATTATTGAACTATCTTACCACATATATATATTGTAAACAATATAAGAATATAAAATGCCATGTATAACGTTCTGAAAGGAATTACTAATTTGGAGATGGAATATGCTAATGGGAAGAAATCAATACTGAGGCCAGCATATTATATGATGTTGAGCAACACTTTTTTTTAACAATTTCTTACATAACTACTCTTTTCCTAAGAATGTGAAACGACAATTTTAGAACTGTAATTATTCATTGCTGTATTTGTCTGGAAATGGAAAATGTCATCTATTTATGAATTAAGGTAATAAGAATGCAGATTTAAATGTTTACAACAAAACAATGTGCTCACCTTATACCTTTTTTAGAAGGGGCATAATATCACGATGTATTAGTCTATATCCAGAAACTCAGAAATATATGTTTTCTTGGTGTGGTAAAATTGCTATTTATTCAAGAAATGCGGTTAATATAAAACACGTGTTTTGAAAACTTTTTATAAAAAGTCGGTCATTTCTGATGTGATGAAGAATAACTTAATATATACAGAGACTTCCAAATTTAATACCTCAAATAAATGCACTCAATATTAAAATTTGGTAAAATGTGATCTGCACAATGTCTATTGTAAAACTTATCTATGGTGAAAAATTGAAGTGCGAAATAAAGTTGTCAGCTTTAAGTTCTTTCTAGTTAATAAATCGACTTATGCCAGGTAAATATTTGCTTGCCCTTCATTGGCTGCACTGAAAATGATAATGTGTTTTGTTTACCTGTGATCGGTGTTTCTGCTGTATAAAATAAATACGTGTTTTTCCATACTGGTTTTGAATACTGTAGAATCCTTTTTAAACAACTACCCCTGGCAAATTAAACTTGTAGCCAATGTAAGCAATTAACGAAGTTAATTTTTTCTTCTTGTTTGATGCAAAATTCTTAAAAGTGTAACTGTTGAAGAAATGTACTTGCATAATGGTAATTAAATTTAAGGTATAGTCTAGTAATGTTAGGTCTGATCACCACGAACGTAGCTGCATATGAGTGTATGAAATCGATGTACCTTATGGTCACTCGTTCAGTTATCCTTTTGATACAAAATAAATGTAGATAACTTTGTCAAAGAAATGAAAATGTTTTTGTAACATATTGTTTCAGCATTGGCCTTAAAATGTATATGTTTACTTCTACTGAAAGTGTCGTGTTGGCCACTGACGAACGGTGTTACTTTAACATTTGAATGAATTGTGTGCGCGTGTCACTGTTATCACAATCATAAAAGTACTTGCTATTAATACTAATGTCATCGAAACTATCATAAAGCCTAGGGACACAAATAATGTGCGTGTTGCTTACATTTGAAGACAAATTTCTTGGCAAGATTTGATGCTGCTTAGTCAAGTATTGGCTTAAAATATGAACGTAAATATAAAGGACGACTTACAGTATCGTTATTATTGCATGAAAAAATATATTTAATCTATGGTTCTAATAAAAACAGATTGGAATTTATTTTGCAATGAAATACATTCTTTTACGTAATCAGGTTTACTCAGGATATCTGCGAAGATATGCCTGAGCAATATTCTACAAAGTAATTTAATTCCAAAACAACCGAGTAACAAGGCAGTCATGGTGCATTTAATTGTCCTTATACATGTATCACTTTGCGTAGCGGTTTGGTCAGCGTATTGAACAAAGTTTATTTTCTTGAAATTCTGTTATTTTACCAATAATTTTACTGCCACTCTCACTCTCGACAAAAATTTCGATGTTGTCTGTTAAAATTAACAGACACATAAATTATTTTTTTTGCACTTGCTCAGCAAATTGTATTGCTGACATTAGCAGACGGTTCGGCCTATTATCACGAACTCTAATCATATTTAAGATAACTTCAGTCCATCTTGCGCAGGTTCATAAGCTTCCGAAACATTTATAAAGATTTCCGAAACATTTTAAACATTATCTGCATGATTAAATATGTGAACCTGCGAACTTAAACTAGTAAGTCGTAACTTCTCACTTTATTAAAGGTAGATTACACCCACTAAATTTACATCTCAGCAAGGTGGTATGTATGTATGTATGTATGTATGTATGTATGTATGTATGTATGTATGTATGTATGTATGTATGTATGTATGTATGTATGTATGTATGTATGTATGTATGTATGTATATATGTATGTATGTACGTACGTACGTACTACGTACGCACGCACGCACGCACGCACGTACGTATGTATGCATGCATTTAAGTATGTATGCATTCATGAATGTAGGGTTTAACAGCATGTCAGCACACTACAGGCTATGTGTCCAATATAACGCGCTGAACTGACTACCAATAAACGTTGAGGTCGTATCATTGAAATTAACATCAATACGAGATATTTCAATAGTTAATTTGTTTATCCACAAACATTGCGAGGAATTTTAATGCGACATGTTTACACACCAACGTTGAGAGGACTGGACAAATCAGGTGTGTATTCTCTCATTTATAAAACAATTCGTATGAATCTTAGAAAATTAAGAAATACATATTTTTGCTATTAGGGATATCATTAGCAAGTCTTTTAAGTTACAATTGGTACACATTTCAATTAGGTCCTCCTAAGGTATGTCAAATAACATAGGAAAATATTGTTTTACACACTTTCTTTACCTATTATGATATCCATCCAAGATTTCGGCGCAACAAATATGACCAAATTATATTACGATCTAACTTCAAAAATCACACAAATTCCAATATTTAATATTTTTCATATGTTACTCCACATGCATTAGGAGGAAGCAGTAGGAGGATATCCTCCTAATGTCGGAAGTCCTCCTAATGTTGGTGTGTATACATGGGGTTTTCCTCCTAATGTAGGTAATGCGTTCACACACACACACACACACACACACACACACACACACACACACACACACATGCGTGTATTCATATACTTGTGAGGACCTTGACATATTACTACATTTCGAGGACCATAAGAAGGAATGAAAGTATATGTTAGAAATTTGAAAGTAAGCTTAACTTTAAGATAGGCAATATCTGTATCACTTCATTTTTGCCATATACTTCTTTATGCATTATGAGGACTACTCTGACTTTGCCATCATTGTGAGGACGTCATTGTGAGGACTAATTTACACACAATCAAAGACTACCATCAACCTGAGGACCTGAATTTTTTTTCACTTCGTATTACACCTGTCCTGGAAAAACATGAGAAGATATTTAAAAGTTTAGGAACAAAATTTATCTGCAATTAAAACTACAGATAGATAAATAGATACACGAGCTTAAATATTCAAATCTTATTAAAATATAAGTTTTAAGTTCCTTTGCAAAAACCTAAATCTCAGGCACTGTTTTGCAACTTTGTGACCTCTTTTATTGACACAATGCAAACTACCATCCAGAATAGCAATTATATCAAAATTGTCAATTCATCTATTAAAATAAAAAATGTGATTTCTAAAAATGTAATTTGACACCAAAGCAACTCAAATGCCATAAGGCAGTTTGCCCAATGCAAATTCTCTGGAACTCAAGTTGCCTTTGGGAAATCTGCGCTTGACTCGTATGATAATATATCACTACAAAAGTTTAAATATTATGCAGCATATAACGGGAAGTTGAAGAAATTGCGTTCCAGTAATTTTAGTTATTTTTTTCTTCATTTTTTATTTGTTTATGCCTTAAAATCATACGCCCATAATTAAAGTTATCAATAAGTGTAAATAATAAATGAAGATAAAATATGTATGTGAGAAGGAAAGGAAGGGTTAGAATGCATATATATGCATCTGTATATACATATATAAATATGGTATGGTTTTTAAATATTTAGAAATGAGAGAGTATAGATAGAAAGGGTGTTAAAGTACATTGAACTGAAACATTAAATATTTTGTCTTCTAACGGCTTCATTTAACTTGCTTTTGGAACCGTTATTAAATTCACTTATATACGCCATGATATGCTACTATATCATCATGTGCAGTAATGAAAGCTAGACTTTAGGAAAAATATTTTGTTCTAAATACTAATTGTTTTCAGAACACTGGCTTATTCATTTGCTTAAAAATAATCATCTAGTCACCATGAAGTCTGCGATATGCATTTAAACTCTCTCTTACGAGTTGAATTCGGAGGAGTTAAGTACACTTCTTTTTCAAACAATAAAGAGTTATCAGCCTTCTGTAATTTGCAGGTAAACAATCATACAATAGATAATAAACACTGATTAAGTTGCAAGTGTTTAGGTTGATTGATTAGGCATTTAAAGAAAAAGAAATACAACTTCCTTATTGCATGTCTTAATAACATCAGCTTTTGAGGACTCAATTTGGGTTGCATTTTAGTTAACATATTAACCCCTGGAGGTTTTCGCTGTTTTCGCATGCAATGAGAGTTGGAAACACATTTTGGGGACTTTTTCTGAATCCATCCTAATACATCGACTTCCAAACAATATTCCATAAGACAAATGGCTAGTTGTGCTAAAGAAAATGTTTTTCTTTGGTTAGTTTGCTGGCGCATAGGTAGAAAGTGATAAAAATGGATTATTTTCTTTTGCTTAACAGACCCATAATTTTCGAATGGAAAAGACTCTTTATTCAAAAGGTCCACCTCATCCTACTTTTTGCATAGGTTTACCGGTCTGTGTGCGCTTCAGATTTGTCTGCCGTAGATCTGTGGCCATAAAGTCTAAAACATGGACACAAATTCGGAATCCGACCATGGGCAAATTTTGGGCGAGAAAAAAAAAACCGGGTCCAAAAACTTAAGTTTTTTTTCTCTGTATTTTGTAGTGCAATTAAAAGGTCCAGATTATTTGCTATCATTGTAGAGCTACATCTGTCTACCTTTCTATAATATCACCCACTTTAGTGTATCATGCATGACCATGACACTGCAAACATTGGAAGTAGGCTACTACCTTCTGCCCCGTAAAGTCGTCACTAGAGGTTAATGTGTTAATATTTACGAAACTAATTTCTTTAAATTATGAACTGGAATTTCAAGGTTCTTTTTATTACATATTAGACTAAATGACTATTTTGGAATGGTACTGAACTGATTTAAGACGTTTGGATTATATACCCCCCCCCCACCCCGAGACATGAAGAATGTTGGCACATTAGTAAATTCTAAGCTATTTACATATCTAGTTCAGTATTTGAATTTGGCTTGTATCACTAATGGATATCATTTGAATAGAAAGTCAAGTGCAATTTCATAAAGAGAGTGTTGTAGAAAGAGGAGAGCAAGAAGATATGCAAATTGAGTTATGTGCATGTGTGCAATTTGGATATTTACCATAGCTTTAACAATTTTTCAGTCATATCACTATAAGGTCTGCAGCATGGCAGTATATAGTGATGTCTAGCACTTGTGTATCATGCTGCTGTCCTACCAAGACACATTATCGTAACACCAGGATAAGAAGTGCCAACATTAAACTCGTACTGCTGAGCATCTAACGCAAAAGCTGCCATTTTTATGCCTTTGGTATATTACTCGACCTCGGTTAAAACCAGCACCCCCCACCCCAATCTAGGACTGACACTCTTGCAACTAAACCACCGGAGTGGTCTATAAGGCAAATGGAAATAAAAAAGAAGAGATAAAATACAGAGAGAAAAGTCAAATGGAGAAATGCAATTTAGATTAAATATTTATAACTGGAAAGTGAAAAAAAAACCAACTCTTCCTTTACATACATGATTGTGTTTTGATGCTATCATAAATAATAGGTTAGTAGTATACATTATTAGAGAAGAGGAAGTAGATCAATATGGCCGAGACAGCATTGAAATATATTTGTACAAAGTGTACTTATTGGCAAAACTAATACAATCTACACTTCATTGCCATTGTAACAAAGTGTTAATAATGACGTGCTTCAGGTACATATCTTGAGGAGTGAAGAGTTGGTACCTGACGTATATTAACACATTAGAAAATTAAAAATGGAAACTGGATAAATCTATATTACAACAAGAAAGTGCATGCTATTTCTGACTGCTAAAGATTGAAAAATAAGCAACATAATTGAAACAGACTAGTCAAAGGCTCCTATATTAAGAGGTCAATGTCACAGACCTGTAACAAAAGCAATCAATTTGTTGGATCAAACATATCAGTCTGATTTTATGATTGATAATTATAAGCCATTTATGTTGAAAGGCTCTTTATCACCTGTGAGCAATTCTACCAAACCTATTCCAATTAAAATTTTAAGGGACACAGGAGCTTTTCAGTCTTTTATTATCAGGTGCATTGCCTGTTTCTGAGCACAATTCTGGTCACAGTGTT
The DNA here is from genome assembly GCA_029339505.1 of Unio delphinus. NCBI lineage: Eukaryota > Metazoa > Mollusca > Bivalvia > Unionida > Unionidae > Unio > Unio delphinus. Next base: position 1,970,880 of record JAQISU010000351.1, on the reverse strand, counting down.
CTTATTTAGGATGTAAGATCAGGCTTTGCTTTTTCTGTCCAGTGTACTGAACTCATGACCATTGGATTACAAAATGCAGTATCCACCTACTGAGCTGCTATGGCCACCTATCTAATACTGTTTGAAACCAACAAACTAAAAATAAAAAACAGTAGGAAGTTGAGAAGAAAAAGAAAAAACATTAAATGGTTAAATTGCATTATAATTTAATTGAGCGAAGCATATACAAATATGACACATATTTCATTGCATAACGTAAATATTCATCTCGACAAAAATATTAATATAAAAGATGCAACCCAAATAAAGTCATTTCAGTCATTACGTATGTCATTATTGAAAAAATACAAAAAGCTGGTCACAGCCTGCATATTAAGTCCTGTCACAAACATTCAAAATGTTGGTTACAATGGTATTAAAGTGAAATAAAGTAAAACAACTGTTTCATTGATCGTAATTAAAGGGTGTTGACAGATGAATGAAAGGACATCAACTTCCATGTAAGGTGGAGGAGTTTTGACAAAAAATGGCATCACAGGAAGACATGCAATACTGCTGCATTGCTAAATGAAAACATCATTTTATTTATCATTAATATCTCATGGACAGTCTCTATTATATAAAGATATGGTAATTCCTTCCAACCTTGATGAAACTTCACACTGTCAATTTGTTTTTGGAAGGAACATCAGGAAGCAAGACAATTTCCTTCGTAAAGTGTAAATGCATTTTAGTAATTCAAAAAATTTCATCTTTACTTATTTAATGAAAGAAGCAAACACAATTTAAGTTAGCTGTACCATAATTCCAATTAGATTGTCCCCTTGCGTCCAAACTGCAGAATATTAATAATAAATGAGAAATGGCTAGCAGACCTTTGAACACATTCAAAACTGGTTCTAAAATGCAAGTAAAAAATGTAGATGTGGCATAATCTCATTGGTTGACATTTTAAACATATGACAAATACAACTGTTACCTAAACCAATTCATCTGCAAAATGTTAAGTTTTGCATTCAGAAAATTCAGACAAACTTAATTTGGAGAAAAGACATTTTACTGTACATGCATTTACAAGATGCAGTATCCCATTTCAAAACTGCATTTTATTTCTTACCAAAGTAAACATGTATTAATGTACTATGAGAAAAGAAATTAAAATCCAAACTAATATGAAAAATATATACAGGAAGAACATAATTGTAATATTTTTTAATATTTTAAAAACATCACAATTTAAATATCATGTTAAGAAACCACAATCAATAAGTATTATACTGAAGTAATCATGATGTCAGAGACTACACTATTTTCTGGGCAATATTCAAAGTTATATTTTTGAAACATGGCAATATTTCAATGTTTTTTAATTAGTGACAAAAATCAAAAGAACTTCACTGCCTCAAAAATATATTTGCTTAAGAAATATATTTAGAAAAAGCAAATAACAAAACTATATAGCTGAACATTAATTTAAACTTTCATGGCCTGGATGCAAATTAATCAAATGACCAAACTGAAATCTAAGAACACATCATAAACACAACTGGAGAATCTATCCTATTTGTTGGCCTATCAGTCACTGAAGCTTAAGTCAACTTAGCCAGTTTATGTCCTTCATTCATAAACAAGTAGATGCCAAGTATAAGACAAGTCCAGAGCAATACATCAACTTTGTTTCACTACTGTTTGATACACACATGAACTTTATCCTAGCTGTAATTCCACAAATTTACCAGTCAGCATAGTTAAATGTAGTTAAAAAAAACTTACCGGTAATTTGTTTCACACCAAATATCTAAAACAAATAGGATACTTTTAGCCACAAATGACTTGAAAATTTACCGAGTTATAGATAGGATAAAATTTGTGATGCTGCGTGAAATGTAGAATAGCAACTTCTGTTTTCAGGAATATTACACTGTATGCATAGCTGCCAACCCTCCAGACTCACAATTTTGTGAAAATGGTGATAAAAATTAGTGAATTTTGACATGAATTCATGAAGTGATCCTAGAGTCTTCGAATATTTGTCGATACAAATGAATGCATGGCAAGTGTTTGGTATATTCCGAACTAAACTTCACTGTATGCATAATATATTTTCTTTTACTATTCAGAGTTTCCTGTCCCTTGCCACACCATTTTTTTATACATGGAGTTTTATGGGGGGGGGGTTGCAGGGACAAAGTCCATTCCCTATCGAAAAAGTTGGAATTTGCCAACACCATTTGGTGTCAAAATGGGGTAGCCTCTTACTAGCTGGCATAGCAAACTTTAAAGACCTTTCCTTGAGATATAACTGCTTGAAATCGATAGGAAAATTATTTATTTTCTCAAAAATCATGAACATAGCATTTGTCATGTCTTTAATCTGCTGACAGGTGAGATGAAAATGCGTTTTTGCTGAAATTTGACCTTGATCTGGCCATTTTTGTCCCAATGACATGACTATACAAATCTCGCCACCTACATGTCAATTAGGCCATATAGTCATGTGACATGGACAACAAACAAATTTCCAAAGTAAAAGTGGGGTAACAAGGGTCAGAGAAAATGGTGAGACAATTTCAAGATTAGTTGCAGGTGCATGTGAGGAACAACATTTTGCTTGGGCACCAGTTTCTCTTAAAAGCATTTGTTGTTGTTGAAGGGTATAATACTATTTTTAGCACACGATATGCTATACATGGCAGTCAGTATTAATGGTGGAGGAAAAACCCGGGAAAACCCCTGGAAAGAACCACTGACCCACGAGAAGTTACTGGCAAGCTTTCTCACATACCCTCATTGGCCCAATCTGAGACTCGAACCCACGCAGACACTGACACATCTGCACTACTATTTTAGAGAGTATCCATTCCACTAGAAGAAGAAGAAGATGAAGAAGAAGAAAAATAACACTTCCCTAAATCGGTTGACTTGTCACAAATCAAAATGAAATTATTAGAAGATAAAATGTACCAAGCCTTCAGCACCTAAACTATCGAGTACCTTAAAAAACCACAAAAACATAAACAAAACCAAGTCCATACGTTAGCCACTGTCGGAATTCCAATTTTATGTTCAGTGAGGATTTAAACTAAAATAGATACATAGAACAGTATATTCAAGAACAATGTTTGAAATCATCCACAGAAATCCATACAACTTTAAAACAAAGAAAGAAATACGTAACTTTTGAAGAAAAAAAAGTATTTCTTAAAACTGATGAATATTGTTGTGTACAGTTAACTGGTGGGTCAATTTAAAAACAGGAAGCAAGTACAAAGATTGGTGCTCTAACGAAAAATGTATTAAACTTCGAAAGGATATATCATTTCCAAAGAAAACATTTAAAGGTAAACTTCAAAGCATTTAATATCTTAGTTTAAATGTAACATTAATCATTAAATGTTCTTCTTGTAATATTAACAAACTTATTTCAACTGAATATATGTTAATAGTTCTATATCTTGACGTAAGTGTGATATGTGAACGGGTATTGGTGTAATGCGCAATGAAAATACATTCAAAAACGTCATTTACATCTTTGTACATACATCTCTGTTAACGTGATGACTTGTTAATATTTGATAATGATTTATTCTGGTGTTGCTAACTGTATGTGATTTAATTATGCAGACAAAACTTGTGTCAAGTGGAAGAAATGCAGTTTTCATAAAGGAAGCCATAACTGTATTGTCACGTGATTTTTCGGTCTCTGTATTGTACTCTGTTTTCTTCAAAGTTCTATGTGTGTGCCAATGCACAAAATCTATTTATAGCCTATGCTGACCCTGTTATGATCTTAACAATTAAAACTAGTTATAATTATCAGAGAAGAACTCTACATATGTGTTAAGCCCCAAACTCTATCAAAACATTAATGAGCCAATTCTGTGTAAACAAAGCCTTTTATTGATAATGAACATGTACTATTAATCTTTAGTCAACACTTATAACGGAAACTTGACACAGAGATACATGTATCGATGATAGAGATAATCAATTGCTTACCTTACATCAAGATTTGAATTAATAATTGGTTCTGGATACATTTGAAGAAACAGAAGTGGCCGCTCATGTGCGGGACATTTTACATATTTTGTACTAAAATGCTGGCTGCGTTAGAGAATCGGCTGTTCTTGAGGGTTGCTTTTGAATACAAACTCATTGGTGCCATGGGATTCTGCCCGTAAGAAGCGGGTGGCTACTGGTCAGGGAGGGCCGTTCAAGAGTTGGACTACTGTGTATATATATATATATATATATATATATATATATATATATATATATATATTAAAATACCTTAAAATGTTTGCTACCGGGATAAAAACAGTACCTATCAGCTATAGTTCACTTATACCACGACCAGTTGTACCAGACCTATTCAGCAACTGCTGATATAACAAATAATAATAGTAATGAAGACTTTGTATAGCGCCAAAATTCCCTAATGTTTCGAAGCTCTAAGCACCTTACACCATCTATAATGATATTACTACACTACAGGAAAACAATGAAATTGGAAAACATAAAAAAACATGCTGAAAACATATAAGATACAAAACAATGTTACTGATATCATAACTAGCGTTTAATGAGAAATCAGTTAATTTAAAAAATACTTTAAATAATTGAAAATTGGGGAATTAATTATTTTTTTGCATAAAGGCGTGAATTTGTGAATCACTGAAAAATGGTTGGCAGCTATGGGTAGCCTAATTTTCCAATTTGATCTGGTCTGCCAAACATTAAGCTCACACCAGTTTTGACAAGAGTTGCCGGACTAAATCATTACTATATTTAATGAGCATATAATTAACACTGCAAACGATTTTGTTTTTGAGACAATGGATACCATAATTTAGACTAGAATGAATTGTTGATAGCGATATCAATTGATAATGGTGCATTGCCTTTGTACAAGGAGTATGATCACTATTGTCATCTACCTTTAATGCAGGCTACAATTCTCCGGAAACCTCTCATATCAGGCCATATTATATCACAAGGTACAAAAATAAAAATGGATTGAATACCTGTCTTTGTCATGGATATTCATTTTCTAACTTATCTATTATATGTAATCAAATTACTAGTACATGCTACTTTCGCACAATTACATAAGATGCACCAGAATTTAATACTGAAATGCATGTATATATTTTGACAGCCTTCTAATATCGGGTTCTAACTTTTTGAATGAAAACTGAATGAAAAAATTATTTGAATGGCAAATTCCATATACAGCTTGATGAAGAGTATAAGACAAAGCGCAGACTTTATGATCCAATATTATGGACTTGTATGCCAGCAAATATTTATTATCTCTGTGAAATTCTTAGCAACTGTTTTAGTTCTTTAGCTTTAACAAAGAAGGTTTATATTTTAAATATTTTATAAAATATTTGATCTGGGTCCATTTACGACTTGCCAGAATAGGCATCTTTCTCTTTGCCTCTTCGCATGCTGTTATTCCTAGTAATGAAGCTGTTCTGATTAACTGTCCAGGTTGTCTTTCTACAGCTGCCTTATCCTTCTTTAGCCATGGTACTCTTGCTGTTTTCTTCTTCTCTGCCTTAACAACCGATTTGCAGCTTTTACCTACAAAACAAATAATCCCTCTTTATTTTGGATGATAGATTCACCAAACATTGATACTATTTTAACTACAAATTATTCAACTGTTAACCATTTAAGAAATGTGAAGAAACCAATACTGCCAAAAGGAAACATTGAAATTAGGATCTTGGGTTCACGCTAACAAATATATTAGTTTACCATACTATTTAGTTTGCTTTAACAGCAACAGCTACAAGTGAATATCAATTACAAACACAGTAAACATTAGGTAAAAAGTTAAACCTCAGCATTATGGCCATATAGTATGTGAAATTTAGCCAGTGAAAGAAAGAAACAAGTTCAGTTGTTAACATTCTCTAGGTAAACATCAAATCACAAAAGGATTACTGTGCCACTAACAATATATTAATTACATTTCCTGAACCAATGAGTTATGACATAAAATAAAGTTAAATTGTTTGGGATCACTGATTTTATTAAACAATCTTTATAGTACAGATGTTAGTAACTGACAGTAATTTCTTTCATTATAATGTTAAAATCTTGTGGTTTTGTAAAAAATATATTTCTATCAGTGCTCTTATGCTCTGAAATATAGTTATAAGCATACAGCAACGGGTCCAAACATTGCAGTATGATACACTTACATAACCTGTGACACTAATAGTTCAATAGATATTACATAAGTGCATATACTTAATATGCAAGCATCTATTGTTTCCGGGTATGAATAATCATAGGATCTGGAAAGTCGTTGTGTGTGACAACCATAAAGATAGTGAAATCATAGTTTTAGTGGTTTGTCAGGATCATATCAGTATCTTTATTTTGGTAAGCATTGCACATCAACTTATTTCCGGTGCTAATCTACAAAAGCATTAACTGTAATACATTACCTTCACAAAATTATGTCTTTTATTATTCTTCCTCCACTGAACAACCATTTTGAAGGTCTTCAATAATATCTGTAAAGATAATGTTCAAATTTATTTTATATTACATAAAATGTATGAACTGGATACTTGCCAATTGTTTTCATTAATAAAAAAAATATAACAAGGTAACCAAACTATCTTCTGAAATTTAAAACTGGAACCTGACTATCAAATATGTGACAATGTCCAGCTATCATTTTTATTTGCGAATGCTTTCATCATATTTCCTGAAGTTACAAAAGCTACATATCAAATACATAGAACAAAATACACAGAAAATGTTCGCTTCACATGACATACTGTCTAGCTATGATACAAATCTGGGTTAAATATCAACAAAAGGACAAATCAATTGACAAGCAACACTGCAGAATAATAGGACAGACTTTGGATAATGATGATGTTTGTAGTGATAATGACAAATACTGGCTTGCAAAAGAAACCGAAAATGAATGATTCTTAAGCTACAACAGGTCAGTAAAATCAAAGAGATTATATTTAAACCAGTTATCTGAAAATTTTTCATGCTGAATGTCATCTATACGTAAACTTTGTGCTTTACGTCGCTTCTTTATTTTGAGGACAATTTATCAAGTCCTATGTTGAGAGGAGTCATGATAATCAGTCTTTGGTTCTTTCAACAACCCATTTGCAATTTTTCTATGCATCAGAAATTAGAAGCTTTATAAAAAAGTTCAAAAACTACCAAAGTCCTTCATATGAATTACCTGCCATATCATGGGACAGAAATATCCCTGCTAAGTTATGTTCAGAAGAATCAAAGAATTTATTTACGTATTTTGCAAAGTTTTGGTCACTGAATTAATGTAATATACAACTATTCACACTTTATAAAAATTCACATTGACCTACCATCATTATCGATCTGTATCTCGTCTAGACTTTGTCCTTATGTTCAGCATATTTAAAAGGTATTTAAAATATATTTTCTTTGAAAAACATCAGGCTCCATGCTGTACACCGCGTTATAAGAGTGTTTGCAAGTTTTCGAGGGAGTGGTGTACTTGCCATTTTGATTACATAATGCACCATAAAGTACACATACCGTATCTTAAAAAAAAACAGGAAACTTACAGCTAGCTTTTCCCTGTATTACTTTTCCCTCTGGCTACCTTCTTTGTATAATATCAGTTCTCCCTGATATTGTAAAATGTAATATTTTTTCTTCACGCTCTTTCCAGCAAATACACCATGTCCTGTAATATAGAGAATGTTGTTCATGTCTCAGTTAATAAAGGCAAATCATGGCCACTAACAAAGTCAATCTGTCAGATGAAATGTAGAGCTGTACCGATGTCACTTTTTGCCAATTATGCTGATACCGCGTATGGCCGATTATTAAAATTGCTGATACTGATGAGATTATCACAGTATAAATACTCGCGTATAAGATTAATAATTTAGGAAGAAAAAAATTACCTGGAAGAGGGGGGGGGGGTGTTGGCTTTTCCATGGGCCAATGTCTAAACTTTACCGTTTTTAGGTCTTTTTGTTTACTACTGTAACAGCTGTAAATCTTGGAACATGAAACAATGATTTTTTCCGTGTCTTAAGACATAGGCATGTTAAAAAAGTAACTTTCGGTGACCCGACAATTATTAAACTGTTATAAAATACTATGATTGATTTTGTTATTATTTTGCATGTGCATATTTTCTGATTTCTCCAACATGGAATTAAATAAAGGTAAATACAGACTTCATAATTCGTGGGGATGGGAGACATGTACTATAATGTACAGTACTTACACAGTGCAAAGCATGTATAGCATCACTTAAATCCATATTTATTCCCAAACATATTGGATGCAGAGTTTGCTTTATTCATCGTTTCGACCAAATTGCATTCTTCTAGATAACATTTCAGATAGTCCTTAATGGCTGTTTCATTTACAATGAATGTTTCAAGAGTTACTCATTTTCAATGATAAAAGCGATCCTACAAATTGAGGCAATATGTTTAAAAAGATACGCACGTTTGATTGTACAAGACACATAACCATCATAATTTACATGCTCACGAAGAGAGGTAATAATAAAAGCTAAAATTCTCATATAGATCGACTAAGATCAAGTTCAATCAATTTTAGTTTTGTCTTTTGGCTGAACAAATATCACAACTTTCCACACAATGAAAAGCTTGATGTTTCGGTGTCTCCTTTGATGATAGTCGGTGAATTTCTCTATAGTTTTGCGACAGCAGAACAGGCCAGTAAATCATTAAAATGCCTGAAACTGGCTTGTGACAAGAGGAATTTTGAACGCTAACTATACCAGTACATTTATGCAGAGGCGTAGCTAGAGTGTTTGGAGCCCGGGGACAAGATTCATTTATACGTTCCTGGGTTCTTCCTCCACCAATAATACTGGCCGCCATGTATAGCCTATCGTGTGCTGAAAAATGGCGTTAAACTCTACAACAACAGCTACAACAACAACATTTAACGATGGTAATTAACATTAGTATATACAGTCTAAAAATGCCAGAAGTTAACTCGTGTAAGTTTCTTTCGTGGGAATGGCATTGTAGTTAAGCATTCGTAGTGTGACATACTTATTTCGTGAAGATGCGAATTCTTTATAGAAAAGTAATTATTTCGTCACAACAATAATTCACAGGTGATGCAACAGAACATTTAGGACTTTTCTTGTTTGGAAGAAAATGAAAATCGAGGACATAATGTAATAATTGGGAGTTCTCAGCAAAAATCAGCCGTAGTTTACAGTAAGTGTGTTAAAACAGTAGTTACTTTTAAGAATATATTGTCTTTCAATTAATCCTCAAATAAAATGTTTCTACTTTAGTTTCCACTGTTTAATTCTGTTTTAAAATTCAAGCCATGTCAAGATGAATGTTATAATTGAAATTTTATTTACAAAATTTGTATGCATCAGCACAGATTATTTCTGACGATACCGATTATACAGATTGTTCTAATAATCGGGCCGATTATGAGTACGGGTGATAAATCGGTGCAGCTCTAATGAAATGCTTAATAATTATTTTAAATAACTGTACAGTCCGTTAAGAACAGGATTCTGTAATAAGCATTAGCAAGCACTAAACCAATCGGAGATACATGTAGAGACCAAACTTGGTATTACTGGTACTAATCTGTCTTTTAATTCTGTAAAGCCATGTTAGACAACTGCCAACTTAACACCAACCATAATGCTGATTGATCGAATGAGAGATATTTTCCACTGAATCCTATGTAGCTGCAAAGAAGTATATCAAAAATAGACAAATCGGCTATATACTATTGAAAGAATCTGATTTTCATGTTTTATATTCATTTCTTGGTCTCAATAGCCAAATGCCCAAATAGTCACAAACAGGAAGCTGTATTGAAATGCATGTACTTAAATGTCTTAGTTCAATATTATGATTAGGTTGTTGATGCATTTCCATGACCCCTAAGTATTTTTTCGTGTTTTATCAATAATTATAAAAATTCTTTTTATATTTTCCTTATAAGAACCACTAATTATTAAGATATATAAATAAAACCACACATAATTATACCAAAATATCAACATTATTTTATTGAATTCATTAGCATTGGATGTAACTGTACCAAAATATCAACATTATTTTATTGAATTCATTAGCATTGGATGTAACTGTACCAAAATATCAACATTATTTTATTGAATTCATTAGCATTGGATATAAACTGTACCAAAATATCAACATTATTTTATTGAATTCATTAGCATTGGATGTAACTGTACCAAAATATCAACATTATTTTATTGAATTCATTAGCATTGGATGTAATTGTACCAAAATATCAACATTATTTTATTGAATTCATTAGCATTGGATATAAACTGTACCAAAATATCAACATTATTTTATTGAATTCATTAGCATTGGATGTAATTGTACCAAAATATCAACATTATTTTATTGAATTCATTAGCATTGGATGTAATTGTACCAAAATATCAACATTATTTTATTGAATTCATTAGCAGTCATTACTTTTCAAGGACTGAACAGGTGGTTGCTTTAAGTGTAAATTGAGGCTATTTTGGGGTTGTTTGTTTTAAAAAAAACAACTGGCTGTAATTGAGAATTGAATTGTTCATACCTGGACTGTTCAAAACAAGACCAAAAAGGTCTCGACATCTGTGCGTACGTTTGTTAAGAATTTAAATAATTAACTTGTTGCAAAATGGGTGCTTAGAAACACCAGAACGCACAGCAGTGATATCTTATATACCATAGTGTATATTGGTGGTGAAAGTATAAATCACATGTGTGACATAATATTAGTTATGTAATAAGTTAATGTGTAGTTTCTTTCTGCAAGTGATGCAACATCAAACTAAAAAGAAGCTGGAAAACGCATTTTGGGGACAGTTCGTACAGTGACAAAATCTAATATTAACAGCCTAGATAGCAATTTATACACAAGTTTAATGCTTTAGCTATGAACAATAAAAACATATTACTATTGATGTAATATTGATTTCTAAAGTTGGTTATTATGATGTGGTTATTAATTATTACATTTGTCTTATTATATTATGTTCCATGATGTGTGAGATTTGTGCAACGCAGCATGCGAAACAGCTGTATAGTTTGAGTGTAACTATCATAAATTACACACGTAATGGTCTAAATGCAAAGATTCACCAGATCCTTGCATACATACTAAATGGATGTCCCCTAATTCGAGATCTATGAATAATACGCATTCATTCATACAGAATAATTTTCTCTGTGCCAAAACATTTATACATGTGTAATGGTTTAGACACCAATTATTTAAGTTGAAACAATTTGGCCAAAAGTTCATCATATAAGTACATAATCAAAGGTATTTTTTTTCAATATCTTCTTTAGATGACATGTGAATACGTTTCAGTACAAATAATAATTTTAAAGATGCATAAATTATCCATGTAGATGTTACTCAAAATATCAGAAAATGGTAAATAAGAATAGCTCATGATAAGATACATGAATTTGAAATAAAAGTGTAAACGATGATAGATAAAATGTTATGAGTGAAGAGAACAATTATTAATAAATCATTACTAATATACATTTATTAGTAATAGATCAAGCATTAAAATTATGTCACAATCGTATTAGACACTATTAATGGTAAATGTTATTTTCTTTAAAAAATGTCGCAAATTTCACAATATTCAGCAATGGTATACACAATATTGCGTTTCGGTGTTTCTATTGCGTTCTGGTATTTCTATGCACCGTTGCGAAATGTGTTCATCAGCATATTGTAAATGAAAAAAGTACAGGACTGTATAGTTGTTTTCGAGACATTCTCTAAGTATTATCTACAATTTGATTTGGCATATCTATTAAATGGTGTTCATTAGAACTAGAAAATGTGTATACTCATCTGATAACGATGCAGATACATCTCTCTCTCTCTCTCTTTCTCTCTCTCTCTCTCTCTCTCTCTCTCTCTCTCTCTCTCTCTCTCTCTTCTCTCTCTCTCTCTCTCTCTCTCTCTCTCTCTCTCTCTCTCTCTCTCTCTCTCTCTCTCTCTCTCTCTCTCTCTCTCTCTCTCTCTCTCTCTCCAGGGTCATACACATTAACCACAGACACTTGATTCTGGGTAAATTTATGTATACACTCACCATATTATATTGTGAGTGTATACATTCATTTACCCAGAATCAAGTGCCTGTGACATTAACTCACGCCCACTCTTAGGTGGTGTCATCCTGAATTACTACAACAATGGAGAGATGGCCACCCACCCCCACCCCCTCTGTCTCTCGCTCTCTCTGCACCACCCACCACTTAATAGCGTGGAATTCCGAAAATATACGCGAGCTGTACTGACATCAATATAAATTCATTGCTGGAAATGGGATAAAACCAAGTTGTCACAAATAATAATTATAATAATATAAAATCTAGTTGTACCCTTACTACTACGTCGAGGACACTCAACCACAACACATCAAGTTGAGGCTACGACATCGTAGCTATAAAAAAAAACAACAAACTAGTAGCTATTTTGGAGGAATAGAGTTAACAACTTGAAAAAGAATTGTTTTATTACTTACCAGTTTGATTCAGCATGTCCTGCCATCTTCCAAGAATTTACTATAGTGTATTATAGGCTAATCCTTGCAGGAATGGAATCAATGTACGCAATATGAAAAAAATTAAAAAACGCGCCAAGACACCGCACATACGTAAGCCCCGGGCTAAAAATACCGCACTCTGTTCAGGCATCGCCAGTTTGCAATTATTATAAAATTATTTTTTAAAACCAGTAATTATTTTTAAAAGTCACATTTATCTGTATAAAATGTACAGTTACACTGCAAAGTAGCGATGTTCTGATTGGACGACAGTCTGAGATCACACGCCTTCTGATTGGCTAATAGTTTGCACACTAGTCAAGCCTCTAATGCGCGTAAAGGAAGGCCGCAAATTGTGTGACCTATACACACGAGTGTAACTCTATGTCAAGCATTACCGACTTCGTGAGGACTTTTACAAAAACACGTGGTTCATCTCATATGATCATTCTCAACCGTTTTCCGATATATCATTTCGAGGACTAGTTTGTAAGTCCTCGAAATGTAGTACAGTCCTCGAGACGTTGGTGTGCAACCCAACTCACGTCCTCGCAAGTATAGCAAAGCACACACACACACACACACACACACACACACACACACACACACACACACACACACACACACACACACACATACATACATACATACATACATACATACATACATACATACATACATACATACATACATACATACATACATACATACATACATACATACATACATACATACATACATACATACATAGATCGATAGATAGATAGATAGATAGATAGATAGATAGATAGATAGATAGATAGATATATATATATATAGATAGATAGATAGATAGATAGATAGATAGATAGATAGATAGATAGATAGATAGATAGATAGATAGATAGATAGATAGATAGATAGATAGATATTTAGATAGATAGATAGATAGATAGATAGATAGATAGATAGATAGATAGATAGATAGATAGATAGATAGATAGAGAGATAGATAGATAGATAGATAGATAGATAGATAGATAGATAGATAGATAGATAGATAGATAGATAGATAGATAGATAGATAATACATATATATATATATATATATATATATATATATATATATATATATATATATATATATATATATAGATAGATACAAGTATATTCACAACTAATTAATGATATTGAATCATGTAAGTTTAAGAACCTTTAGTTCACACTAATCATTGCATGGATCGCATCTTATGACGCCAATTACTGCCTATCGTGCATTTATCTGTAGGAAAGGACATTTTATTTAGTTATGCAGCTCCTTGATGACATAAAATTGTGTATAATTGTATGAATTGACACATCCACGTTTACTTTGAACATCATTTTCATGCAATATGGCATTTGTCAGTAGCGAACAATCCTTAACATACCTTCACAACTATTTAATTACATATATGTATATATGTACATATATATATATATATATATATATATATATATATATATATATATATATATATATATATATATATATCCTTTTGGTGAATGTTTCATGATATTAATTGATTTATGAAACACACTGTCTAGTGTGTGTACATTGAGTCGTGTTCGAGATTGTCGTGTATTTTTCAGTAGAAAAGAAGACTTCATATTTTTACCAACCTAATATGATCAGTCGAAAATCAACTTTCGTGAAACACTTCGTATGGTTCGTACCTCTACACGCCAATTTATGACAATCAAGCATTTGTCAGTGTGTTGGAAACGGTAAATATATTGACCACCAATTACTGACATTATTTGATTCACTTGTAAAACATTTTACTGGCTCTAATTCATATATGAATCTCACTCGATGGTTTTAGGATGTTGACACTAATTTTTGGCAAGTATATATTTGTCTTCAATAAGGGAAGATCTCCTTCTTATCAGTAGCATGGTTAACTACTTCTCTTCATAACTACTTAATGACATATATACATCAAGCTTTTATAATTTTTCGCTGCAACTTATGAATTGATGAAACTAAGTAGATGGACAATGTCTGCTGACGCCAATTTCCGGCAATCAAGCATTCGTCAGTGAGGAAGAACTATATATTTACACATATAAACTTTCAACATTTGCGAACTTTTCGTTGTCACGTATGCATTGTTAAAAAAACTGATTTAATTCCTTCCTCTATAAGACATTGAACATTTAACTGACATTACATCGTTGTTAGGAGAAAAAAGGGTTTCTCTTGACTGACAAATGCTTGACTTATTAAATGAGTTGCAAGCATGAATAAGTGTCAACTAAATCTAGTCGAGTGGGCATGTGTAAATTAGTTGAGACTACATATGGTCTGTTCGTTCAATATCACAAATGCATGACTGCCATAAATTGACGTAAATCCACTCGACCTGTCGAATCAGTTTAAGACACGCATACGTCTCAATAAAACATTTACAGAACGTAATGCGTATCTATCGTTAAGTAGTTGTGACAAGAAATAACTGAAACATATCGACTGTCGAATGCATGCATGCCACAAGTTGAGGACAAGAGATTCGAATGATACATACTAATTCATAAATTGATTAGAGTGAGGAAATCATTCTCAAACGTGAAATTTTGTTGGCTAAAAATTATTGTGAAGATAAAAAAGATATTAATTTCGACTGACATATGAATGATAACATTTTTGGTCAAGATAAACGTAACACAAATAATTTCATAAAAACAAACATGTCAATTATTAAATCTAAAATCTACGTTTTGAGCAAAATTTGACAGATGTGAAGAAAAATGTATTTACTTTATACGGACAAATGAATGATCGCCTGAAATTGTCTTCAACATGCCCATTCTATACAATGGGCTAGGTATTCTCATAATTTTCGACATAAAAAGTATTTCTTTATCTGCCTTAATGTAACAATGAAGAGACGTACAAGATTCATGTCTTTGGAATAATACATGATTGCCAGATAATCGGTATCAAAGAACACAAAACAATGAACATAATTCATAAACGTATTATTCAATAAAATGTTGTCCAAAGTGCATGTGTACAAATCAATTATTTCGAAGAGATACAATCAGTTCCTTCCTAATGATAAAAGCGTAAATGGCAGATATTAGCATCAAGAAACACGATTCATCATATGAGTTATTGAAATGCATACATGTGAACCCAACGTTAGCAAATGTGCATGAGAATCGGTCATAAATTAGATGCGAATACATCAAATGTGTTCCGTTTTACTGACGAAAGCATGATTGGCAGAAATTGACGTCAAGAATCTCAAACACTCCAATCAGTTTATTAAATGTATACGTCTAAACAAAATGTTCACAAACTGGGAGGTTCATCTATCGTCAAGTAGTTGTGAAGAGACAAAAATGTAACATATCGACTGACAAATACATACGGTCCACAAATTGATGTATAGAGCCTCGAATGATACAAAAAGTTTAATACAGTCAGTCAATAATTCTCTAACGTGCAATTAATTTGCCAATACATTATTGTGAAGATAAATAAGATGTCCATTTCGACTGACAAAGGAATCATAGTCTGAAATTTGTGTCAAGATAAATGAACCACACAAATTGATTCGTACACATCAACATGTCATTCATTAGATTTAAAATGTGACAAGAGGTAAAATCTTAATACGATCAAATGCATGACCACCATAAACTATCTTCAACAAAACATTCCGTCCAAGAGCTTCGCAAATTGATAAGTTTCAATAAAACGTGAAGAAAAGGACAGGTAAATATGTCCTTAAATAGATGAGAAGACGAGTCAGGGGTTCATGTTTACTGACATATCTATGATTTCAAGAAATTAGTGTGAAGTGACATGAACCTCACAAGCTGTTAGAGAAGTACAAAAACGTCAACATATAGTTCTAAATACTTCATTTTAAATATTATTAAGTAACTGATAATACAATAAGTTAATTACAATCTAATGACAATTGTACGAATGTCATAAATTATACCACGAGTTTTAAACAATCCAACGAGTTTTTAAATGCATACTGGTCAACATCACGGTTAAATAAGTGTACATTTAACTGTAATTACCTTGTTGTGAAGAGATAAAAGGGATTTTCCTTGACTGATAAATGTATGATTCCCACCAATTACAGTTAAGTGTCAAGAATTATAAATAATTTACATAAGTTAATAAGTCTAATGTGCATATGTAACTGCCATACAATGGTTGTGAATAAATATAATTGGTTCCATTATACTAACAAATGCATGACATGACTGTCTGAAACGGACGTCAAGATACACGAACAGTCAAATGTTTAACCAATACATAAATCGAAACACAACGTTTCCAAAACTGGATGTTTTTCCATCGTTAAGAAGTTTTGAAGAGAAATACAATTTACATATCGACTGACAAATGCATAAATGCCCCAAATTGACATCAAGATAAACGAATACAAAGTGTTTCCGAAATGGATTAAGGTCAGAACATTCAGATATTTGCCTATATATTCTTGTGACGACAAAGAAAATGTCGTTTTCAACTGGTAAATGAATAATGAAAGGTTTAGTCAAGATACACCAAACACAAATCGTTTCATAAATACTAACGTGTTAATTATTATATCTCAATTACAAGGTTTAAATAATCATGAGGCAGATGCAAAAAAAACAAAATGTTACTGTATGGAGGGAAATAAATTGGGCATTGTTAATATATCAGTTTCAACAAAACGTGAAGAAAAAGTTCATCTTTATGTCTTCTTGTAGCATTGCAGAGACGTAAGGGGTTATATGTCTACTGATCAAAAATGCATGATTACCAGAAATCGGTGCCATTAGGCACAAAGCAATGAAACTTTATCATAAATGCATTAGTCAACAAAAAGTTGTCCATGTGGAAAAATCAGTTAATTTTGTATAGATATAATATGTTCCTTTATACTGATAAACTCATATATGCCATCAATTGATTTTAAGATACACGTATCATCAAATCAATTCTTCAAATGCCTTCATGGAAACTGAACGTTAACAAATGTGCAATTGAAATTGTCATAAAGTGGGTGTGAATACCGCATATAGATTCCTTTATACAGATAAATACATGACTGCCATAAAATGATATAAAGATACTATAAGAGTCCAAGCAGTTTAAAAAATGTATACGTCTCAACAAAAAGATTACAAAAGTG
Organism: Unio delphinus; assembly: GCA_029339505.1. Lineage (NCBI taxonomy): Eukaryota > Metazoa > Mollusca > Bivalvia > Unionida > Unionidae > Unio > Unio delphinus. The sequence continues at coordinate 1,953,114 of JAQISU010000351.1, read as the reverse complement.
GATGTTTACATATCGAACAGAAGTTGTGAGGAGACATAAAGGGATCCTTTTAAATGACGCATGCATAAATTCCACAAATCGACGTCAAAGGACAGTTGCGAATACATTCTTGCGAATAGACAAGATTTCCATTTCCACTGAAAAATCAAAAATGGACATAAGGTTATTATGTGATACAATAAATACTCATATAGTTTTGGTATTCATAACGTATCAGTTATTTTTGAGCAGCCAACAGGCAGATGGGAAGAAACACAAATGTTACTTTTTACAGACGAATGCATGGTAGAAAGGAATTTTCTTCAACAGGCATATTCCGTCCAAAGAGTATTGTACATTCACAGGTTCCAACAAAACGTGCAAAATATTACAGGTTTATCTGTTTTTCAGCAGTAGTGAAGCGATGTAAGGGATTCATGCCTACTGACAAATAATTGATTGCTATAAATCCGTGTCAAGGGGCATGAAGCATATAATACATTCCTAAAATGCATTAGTCAACAAAGTGTTGTCCAAAGTGCATGTTTATAAGTCCTTCGTTTTGAAAAAGATATAATCAGTTCCTTTATATTGCTAAATGCATGAATGCCAGACTTTGGCATCAAGATCGAAGAATCATCGAATGACTGCTATAAAAGCAAATATGGGTATAAAGCGTTAAGAAATGGACATTTGTAACAGTAATACAAGACATCGGCTTAAAGAGACACAAATCATCGAAATAGTTATATAAATGTAAGAATTGGAACGGAAAGTTAAGAAATGTACATGTGTAACTGATATAAGTTATTTGTGAATATCTATATTGGGTTCCTTACTACTGACAAATGAATGACTGCCAGAAACTAAAGTAACGCAAAAAGAGCCTTTCGATTGATGCAAACACAAATGCCACAAATTAACGTCAAGAGACACGAATAATGCAATGTGTTTCACAAATGGATTAGAGTCGGTATATCAGTCTCAAATGTGCAAGTTAGTTCTAAATACATTCTTGTGAATAGATAGTCAATATCCTTTTCTACAAACTAATGAATGTCAAAAGTGTATGTCATGATACTCTAAACACTCATACAATTTTGGAATTAATTACTTGTTAGTTAATATCTCTCAAATGACTTTTTGAGCAACCAAACGGCAGACATTAAACTAAATAGCATGTTATTTTATGAGACATATGAATAGTCGCCAGGAATTGTCCTCAACAGACCGATTCCGTACAAAGGGTATTGTATATTAACAAGTTTCAACATAACACGTGAAGAAAAGTACATATCTATCTGGCCATAAGTAGCAGTGAAGGGACGTATGTGATTCATGTCTACTAACACATGCTTGAATGCACGAAACCCGTGTCAAGAGACGCGAAGTATAGAACACTTTCCATCAATGCATCAGGCACCAAAATTTAGTTAAAAGTGCATGTGTAACAGTCAGCAAGTTTGAAGAGATATAACTAGATTATGTATATTCACAAACTCTTGAATACCCGAACTGGGCTTCGAGAGACACTAATCATCGAAATATTCAATTAAGGCATAAATGGAAAATAACGTTAAGAAATGTGCAAGAGTAACTGTCATAAATTAGGTGTGAATAAATATATGGTTCCTAACTACTGACAAATGCATGCCTGAAATACATGTAATTCAAGAAACTCGAACAGTCCAATCAGTTTAATAAATGCATACGTCTAAACAAAACGCTCATGCAATTGTATGTTTATCTATCAATACGAAGTTGTAAAGAGACATAAATAAACCTATCGAACGACGAATGCATACATTACACAAATTGATGTCAAGAGAAACGAAAGATACAACGTGATTCATAAACGAATTAGAGTAAGCAAATCATTCTCAAACGTGCAATGTAGTTGTCGATACATTCTTGTTTAAATACCTATTATGTCTACTTCGACTGACAATGAATGATCGTCATCTGTTTCTTTCATGATACATTAAACAGTCAGATAGTTTTGGAGTTACTAACGTGCCTATTATCAGCTCAAAAATGACGTTTTGAGCAATAGCAACCAATAGGAAGATGTGGAAAAAACTGTTACATTACACGGACAAATGAATAGTCGCCAGGAAGCCTCTTTAACAGACTCATTCCGTGCAAAGGGGATTGAACATTCACATGTTTCAACAAAACGTGAAGACAAGTACATTTTAATATGTCTTCATGTAACATCTGAGAGGCTTAAGGATTCACGACCATTGACGAATGCATGATTGACAGAAATCCTTTTAAAGAGACACGAAGAATATGAAAATTTCCATAAATGCATTAGTAAACAAAATGTTGCCCAAAGTGCATGTGTAACAGGCATTTGTGTTGAAGAGACACGAAACATAGTTCAATAAAAGAGCAAATTGGGACGGTACGTTAAGAAATGTGAATGTGTACCTGTCATAAAGTAGTTGTGCATGCATATATTTGCTTCAGAACTACTGGCAAATGTATGTCTGCCAGACATTGAGGTCATGAAACTCAAACTGTCCAGTCCGTTTCATAAATGCATTCGCAAGAAAACGTTCACCAAACTGGGGGTTTATCTATCGATAAGAAGTTTCGAAGAGACATAAAGGGAACCCTTTTATTCGCAATATGCATGCGTCAATCGAAAGGTTTCCTTTATGTATGTTCACGTCTTCTTATCGATAGACAAACATCCACTTTTGTGGACGTTTTCCTCTGACGTATGGATTTTATAAACTGAATGGACTATCCGAGTCTCTTGATTTCAATTTCTGCCAGTCGTGAATATGTCGGTAAATATCAACACACTCTTTATATTCACAAGTACTTTATAACAGTTCCCATTTTTGAATGTATAGAACTCATTCGATGTATCGTGTCTCCTGAAGACAAATTATAGCATTCATGAGTTGGTCGGTCGATCGGAACTGATTAAATATTTAAAAATACAAGGGATTGGTACAAATGCACCTTGGACAACATTTTGTTGACTAATGCATTTAAGCGAAGTATTCAAAGTTTCGTGTCTATTGACACAGATTTCAGGGATTCAAACGTTTACCAAAAAATATAAATCCCTTACATCACTTCACTGCTACTTGAAAACGAATAAATATTTACATTTCTTCATGTTGTGTTGAAACTTGTGAATGTACGATACACTTTTGAAGGAATGGGTCTGTAGAAGACAAGTCCTTATTTACCGTGGATTTTCCGATTAAAGTAACATTCTATTTCTTTTCACATTTGCCTTTTCGGTGCCTAAAACCTCATTTGAGAGCTAATAAATGAAACGTTAGTCATTTCAAATTTATATGAGTGTTTTGTGTATCATGAAAGAAACGTATGACCATCATACATTTATCAGTAGAATCTGACATTTTTTGCCTCTTCACAAGAGTTTATTAACAATTAAATTGCACGTTTGGGAATGATTTAGTGGCTCTAATCGATTCATTGATCAATTTGTACAATTCGTGTCTGTTGCTCTCCTGTGTGACATTTACGCATGCGTCAATTGAAAGGTTTCCTTTAAATCTCTTCAAGTCGTCTTATCAATAGATTAACATCCACTGTATTTAACGCTTTCCTATGACGTATGTATTTATTAAACAAACTGGACTCTCAGAGTGTCCTGACTTCCATTTTTGGCAGTCATGCATTTGTCAGTGGTTAGGAACCAAATATATGTATTCATAACTACTGTATTATACTGTATGCTTCTATTGACATGGTTTTCGTGCAATCATACATGTATGAGTAGACCTGAATCCCTTACGTATCTTCCCTGCTACTTAAAGAAAGATACACATGTACTTTTTTCACGTATTGTAGAAACATGTGAGAGTACAATGCTCATTTATGTTGAAGACAATTCATGGCGACAAAGCATTTGTCCGTTTAAACTAATATTGTATTTGTTTTCACATCTACATATTGCTTTCTTAAATCTTCATTTGACAGCTAATAAATGAGTATTTGTAATCCCAAACCAATATGAGTGGTTACTGTATCATGAAATAAAATTATGATCATCAGTCATTTGTCAGTCAAAATAGTCATCTTAATTCTCTTCACAAGAATGTATTGACAACTACATTGCACTCTTCAGAATAATTTACAAGGTCTGTTCCTTATATGAATCACTTTGTCTCTTGACGTCAATGTGTGGTATATATGCATGCGTCAATCGAAAGGTTCCCTTTATGTCTGTTCACAACTTCTTATCGATAGATAAACATCCACTTTTGCATTTATTAAACTGACTGTGCTGTCCGAGTATTATGCCTTCAATTTCTGCCAGTCATGCATATGTCAGTAGATAGGAGCCCAATATATGTATACAACTACTTTATAACAGCGTTACATGCACATTTCTTAACGTTTTGTTCGTATTTATGCATGTATAGAACTCCTGAAGCCAAGTTATAGCATTCATGAGTTTGTCAGTAGATTACAGCTCTAAAAATGACAATGGATTGGTACAGATGCATATTTGACAACATTTTGTTAACTAATTTATTTCAGGAAAGTAGTCTAAGCTTAGTGTCTATTGAAACGGATTTATAGCAATAAAGAGTTTGTCAGCAGAAATAGATTACATACGTCTCTTCACTGCGACTTAGATACGAATAAATATATACATTTCTTAATTTGTGAATGTACGATTCCCTTTGGACGCAATGGGTCTGTTGAAGACAATTCCTGATTTATCATGCATTTGCCTCATTATTACTTTTCACATGTGCCTATTGGGTGCTCAAAACGTAATTAGAGAGCTCATAAACAAAACGTTAGTAATTTTAAAACTATTTGAGTGTTTGGAGTACCATATAAGAAACGTATGACCATTATTCATTTGATTGTCGAATTAAATATTATGCCTATTCACAAGAGTGTATTGACAACTAAACTGCACGATTGAAAATGACTTACTGGCTTTAATCCATGTATTAAACACTTGCTATAATTCCTGTCTCTTGACGACAGTTTGTGGCATTTATGCCTGCATCATTCTAAAGGTTCTTTTTATGTCTCTTCATAACTTCTTATCGATAGATATACATCCACTATTGTGAACGTTTTCCACAGACGTATTCATTTATTAAACTGACTGTACTGTCCGAGACTCTCGACTTCAATTTCTGCCAGGCATGCATATGTCAATATTTAGAAACCCAATATATGTATTAATAACTACTTTATAGCAGATACACATGCTCATTTCTTAACGTTGTGTTCCTATTTATGCATGTATAAAGCTCATTCGATGATTCTTGTCTCATAAATCCAAGTTATAGCATTCATGAGTTTGTCAGTCGATTGGAACTGATGAAATCTCATAAAAACAAAGGATTGGTACATATGCACTGTCGACATCTTGTTTGAGTAATTGATTTAAGGAATGTATTCCAAGCTTAGGGTCCTTTGACACGTATTTCTGCCAATCAAGCGTTTTTCAGCAGAAATAAATCCCTTACGTCACTTCATTGCGACCTAAAAACGAATTATTTTTTACATCTCTTCATTTTTTGATGAAACGTGTGAATGTACGATGCCGTTTGGAAGTAATATGTCTGTTGAAGACATTTCCTGGTTTATCTTGTATTAGTCCAAATACAGTAACATTTTATTAGTTTTCACATTTGAATATTAAGTGCTCAAAACGTAAGTTGAGACCTAATAAATGAAACGTTAGTAATTTTACAATTATATGAGTGTTTGGTGTATCATGTAAGAAACGTATGACCGTCATTAATTTGTCAGTCAAATGTCGAATGTCTCTTCAGGTTATTTATTGACAACTAAATAGCACATTTGAGAATGAGTTACTGACTCTAATCCATTTATGAATAACTTGTTATAAAGCATGTCACTTCAGATCAGTTGTGGTATTTATGCGTTCGTCAATCGAAAGAGTGCCTTTATGCCTCTTAATAACTTCTTATCGGTAGATAAACATCCACTTGATTGAACACTTTCCTGAGACGTATGACTTTATTAAACTGAGCAGCGGGGAGGGGGGGGGGCGCGAATCCGACAACGTGTCCTTTGACGACAATTTGTAGCCTTCATGGATGCGTCAATCGAAAGGTTCCCTTTATGTCTGTTCACAACTTATTATCGATAGATAAACATCCAATTTTGGGACGTTTTCGTGGGAAGTATGCATTTTTTAAACTGACTGTACTATCCGAGACTCTTGACTTAAATTTCTGCCAATCATGCATAAGTCAGTATATAATATCCAATATATGTATTAACAACTACTTTATAACAGATACACATGTACATTTCTTAACGTTTTGTTCCCATTTATGCATGTATAGAACTCATTCGATGATTCGTGTCTCCTAAAGCCAAGTTTTAGCATTCATGAATTTGGCAGACGATTGATACATATGAAATCTCCTAAAAGCAACGGATTGGCACATGTGCACTTTCGAGAATATTTTCTTGACTAATTCATTTAAGGAAAGTATTCTAAGCTTAATGTCTATTGACACGGACTTCTGGCAATCAAGCGTTTTTCATCAGAAATAAATATAGTACGTGTCTTCAGTGCGTCTTAAGAAAGAATAAATATGTACATTTCTTCATGTTTTGTGTAGAATTAGGACGCAATGGGTCTGCTAAAAGCAATTCCTGGTTACCATGCGTTTGTCCGATTAACATAACATTTTCTTAGTTTTCACATCTGCCCCTTAGGCGCTCAAAACGTAATTTGAGAACAATTAAATGTAATTTTAAAACAATATGCGTGTTTGGTGTATCATGTAAGAAACGTATGACCATCATTTCATTTGTCAGTCGAATTAGACATCGTAAGTCTCTTCACAAGGGTTAATTCAAAACTAAACCGCACGTTTGAGAATGATTTACTATCTCTCATCTATTTATGAATTTATTGTTATAATTCGTTTCTCTTCACGTCAGTTTGTGGCATTTATGCATGCGTCAATCGAAAGGTTCCCATTATGTGTCTTCATAACATCTTATCGGTAGATAACAATCCACTTTTGTGAACACTTTCCTGAGACGTTTGCATTTAATAAACTGAATGAACTGTCAGAGTCTCGTGCATTCTTTTTATGTCAGTCATGCATTTGTCAGTAGCTGGCAATCCATCATTTGTTTTCACAACAGCTTAATTGAAGTTAGACATATTTACGCTTTGCACCCATATTTGCTTTTTCTGAAGTCTTTTGATGATTCCGGGCTCTTCAATCCAAGGTCTGGCATTTGGGAGTTTGTCAGTAGAAACGAAAAAATGACATTACCACTTGGGCTTTGGACAACAATTTGTCTCCTAATGCATTTATGGGATGTGCTCAATACTTCGTGTCTCTTGACATGGATTTCTGGCAATCATGCATATGTCAGTAGACATGAATCACTTACTTCTCTTCACTGCTACTTACAAACGACTAAATATGTACATTTCTTATTTTTTGATGAATAGGGTGAATGCACGATGCCCTTTGGACGGAATGAGAATGTTGAAGACAATTCCACGATTACCGTGCATTTATCCGATTAAAGTAACATTTTATTCTTTCTCACATTTACCTTATGGGTGCCCAAAAAAGTCATTTTAGAGTAAATGAAACGTTGGTAACTAAAATTTACATGATTGTTTGGTGTATCGTGAAAGACAAACTCACACTTGCCTATAAGGTGCTCAAAACGTAATTTGAGAACTATTAAATGAAACGTTAGTAATTTTAAAACAATATGCGTGTTTGGTGTATCATGTAAGAAACGTATGACCAACATTTCATTTGTCAGTCGAATTAGACATCTCAAGTCTCTTCACAAGGGTTAATTCACAACTAAACCGCACGTTTGAGAATAATTTACTATCTCTCAACCATTTATGAATATCTTGTTATAATTCGTGTCACTTCACGTCAGGTTGTGGCATTTATGCATGCGTCAATCGAAAGGTTCCCTTTATGTGTCTTCACAAACTCTTATCGGTAGACAACAATCCACTTTTGTGAACACTTTCCTGAGACGTTTGCATTTATTATACGGAATGGACTGTTAGAGTCTCGTGAATTCGTTTTATGTCAGTTATGCATTTGTCAGTAGCTGGCAATCCAACATATGTATTCACAACAGCTTAATTGTAGTTAGACATGTGCATTTATTTACGCTTTGCACCCATATTTGCTTTTACTGAAGTCATTTGATGACTCCGGGCTCTTCAATCCAAGGTCTGGCATTTGTGAGTATGGGTTCAATGATTGACAATCATGATTTTGTCTGTAGTTTGGAACCCAATATATGCATTCACAACTACTTTATTCACAACTACTTTATTACAGTTACACATACGCATTTAGTGAAGCTTTGCATAAATATTTGGTTTTATATTAGTCATTCGATGATTCCTGGCTGTGAAAGCCAATGTCTGGCTCTTATGAGTTTTTCAATACAAACAAAAACGAACTAATTTTATCCCTTCGAAAAACAAATGTCTGTAACACATGCACTTTTAACAGCAATTTGTTTATTAATGTATTTGCGGAAAGTGTTCTATACTCCGTGTCTCTTGACACGGATTTCTGGCAATCATGCATATTTCTGTAAACATGAATCCCTTATGTCTCTTCATGTATTCACAAATTGTCTTCAACACACACAATCCATACATGTGGTTAAATATACTTATAAGGTTCAACAAAACATCGTGAAAGGTGCACGATTACATGTCCGTAAGTATTATTAAAGGAATATAAGGGTTCCATTCGACTGACAAATAAATGATTGCAAAATATTAGTGACAGGAAGCATATAATAGTTTCCATAAACAGCATATGATTTAACAAATATTGGCAAACGTGCATCTATAATATTCCTTTTCTAAAGAGATATACTAAGTTCCATCCTTCAAACAAAATGTTTAATGCCATACTTATTCTGCCAGATATACGAATCATCGGATCTATAAACTGTGTTTGATACATGAATTAGAGTCAGTCATACTTTGCTAAAAGTGCATTTTAGTTGTCAATACGTTATTGTTACCATAAATAAGATGCCCTTTCGACTGACAAAAGAATAGTAATCAGACATTGTTGTGAAGATACACGATATAAATGTGTCTCAACAGAACATTCACAAAGCTTGATATTTGTGGAAAATTAAATTGTTGTGAATAGTAATAGAAGTTCGTTTCTTCGTGCCTCTAATAATGTAATCTTTGAATTTTGTGGTAATACTATAACGGATATATATATATATATATATATATATATATATATATATATATATATATATATGTATATGCAGATTGCAATATGCTGGTAAGTAATGTTGTTATGTAAGTCGATAGATGGTTTAAGAAAGTGAATAATGTTATAATAATAAAGGTATATCTCAATACACGAAAGATTCAAATTTTACTGAAGTGAACATATGTATTATTAAAACTGATTTGTTTATTGCTAGACATGATGGTGAAATTATTATTTTCGCTATGAATACAACAAAGATTAGATTTAGTAATACTTTTAACGCCACCACTACTACTAATTATCATCATCATCATTATCATCACAACCTTTTTCTCCTTTCAATGATATATGTATTTCCTTCTTTTCATATTTGCTTCTGTTTATGTAAGGCATTGTATAATTTGTTTATCATATAGCCTTAAATATTGGATTAGAAGTTGATAATTGAAACATGCCATCAAAAAACATCAAATATATGTTTAATAAACTGAAACAGACAGGCTTACATTTATTTGATATTTGTGTATTTACATGGATGATAACACAACTTGTCTTTTAATATGTTAATCGAAGAAATGTTTTCTTATAACAATGCTACATGGTTGGTCCATTATACTGGTATTCGTGATGATACATAATTTCTAGGTGAACCACAGTCCAGTGTGATAAAAAAATTTAAATAATCTGTTTTTTAAAATGGTATAGCTTAATTATTGCAAACAAAGAGAATAAAGATATAGATATGTTATGACTTATTAAAGAAATGTTATTAGTACGTATCTGATATCCACACGATTTATACAGATTGTAAGATAGCAGTGGGGATTTGAATGAATAATAGGTGACATTTGTCTATTTGAAAGTTTACAAAGGATATGAGTCCAAGGAGTATATTTTTCCAAACTGACACTAATGAATAATTTGAGAAAACTAGCAAGGAAGCTCTTGTTAATTGAAAACATCGTATGCATTTAAATGATACAATCGGTATGCACTGGCCCCACAGCTCACCAGGTATTGAATAACTCTCAACCTTTTTCATAAACGAACATTCATACTGGATTGATTGCATATAGACGCATTATTGACTGCCATAATTATCAGAACTAGTTTAGTAAAGAAGTGTCGATTGTGCTACTCAGTTAAATTAAGCACATTCTTGTCTTTATGATCGATGATAACTGATGGTCACGCCCTTCACACATGATTTCCTTCATAAAACTAATTAAAGACAGAAAAGTACAAGTTAATCTGTCTTTAAGTAGCAGTGAAGAAACATAAGGGATTCGTATGTACTGACACACGCATGCTTGACAGAAATCAATCTCAGGGGAACGAATACTAATATAAATTGCCAGAACTTGAAGTCAAGGTAATCGAAGGATCAAATTAGTTAAATAAATGCATACGCCTGAACAAATAATTCACAAAAGTGGATGTTTATCTATGGATAAGCAGTTGTGAAGATACAATGAAACGGAATCTATCTACTGACGCATACCTATATGCCACAAATTGACATCAAAGAGACACGAATGTTACAAGGTGTTTCGTAGATAAATAAGAGACAGTCAATCATTATCAAACGTTCTGAAAACATTATTGTGAAAATAAATTAAATGAGTGTCATTCGACTGACAATATGAATGATATAAGTTTGTATGATACCCACAAAAAACAAATCGTTTTATTGTCACTAACGTATCAATTATTACAAGTCAAATGTACATTTTGAGTAATCAATAGGAAATGGTGAAAAGAAATTAAATGTTTCTTTATACTGAAGAATGCATGATCTCGAAGAATAGTCTTCAACATACCAATATCGACCAAAGATTATGGTACTCATCAGTGTCTACAGAAAATTAAAAAAGTGCATTGTTATATGTCTTTATGTAGCTTTGGAAAGCTTTAAGAAATTCATGACTACTGACCTGACGAAAGCATGATTGCCATATATTGGTTTCAATTGACACCAAAAACATAGAATAATTTCCATCAATAAGTTAGTAAACAAAATGTTGTCCAAAGTGAATGTGCAATAGGGATATGTTTTGAAGAGATATAATTAGTTCCATTCCATTGACAAACTGATGAGTGACAGACATTGGCATCAAGAGACACGAATCATCGAAAGAGGTCTATAAAAGCAAAATCGGAAACGGCACGTTACGAAATGTGCATGAGCAACTGTCATAAAGTTGTTTTGAATACATATATTGGGTTCTTAACTACTGACCTATGTATTACTGCCTAAAATTGAAGACATTTAACTCGAACTGTCCAATCAGTTTAATAAAAGCGTACGTCTCAGCAAAACGTTCACCAAAGTAGATATTTATCTATCGATAAGATGTTATGCAGAGATATAAAGGAAACAATTATATTCACGCAAGCATAAATAACACAAATGGACGTCAAGAGACACGAATGATGCAAATTGTTTCACAGATGTATGAGAGTCAGTATATCAGTCTCAAACGTGCAATTTAATTCTAAATCAATTAGTATGAGGAACATTACATTTCCTTTTCAAATGACAAATGAATGCTTGTGATAGCTTGCTTTCATGATACATTAAACGCACATATAGGTTTGAAATTACTAACGTTTTGAGAAACCAAAAGGTACAAGTGAAAATAAATCAAATGTAACGTTATACGGACAAATGCAATGTCGCAAGGAATTGACTTTAACATACCAATTTCGTACAAAAAAACAAGTTTCAACAGCACGTGAAGACAATTACATGTATATCTGTATTTAAATAGCAGTGAAGAGACGTATGGGATTCATGTCTACCTCCAAACGATGGATTGCCAGAAATCCCTCTCAGGCGGCACGAAGCATATAATACTTTGCATAAATACATTAGGCAACATAATGTTGTATAAAGTGCATGTGTAACAGTCATTTATTTTCAAGAGATATAACCATTTCCATTATATTGTCAAACTCATGAATGTCAGACATTCACTTCAAGATACACGAATGCGGAAAGTGTTCTATACTTCGTGTCTCTTGACACGGATTTCTGGCAATCATGCATATATCTGGAGACATGAATCCCTTACGTCTCTTCACTTAAAAACGAGTAAATATGTACATGTCTTATTGTTTGTTGAATCGTGTGAATGCGCGAATTGTTAAAGGCAATTCCTGGTTTATAAGGCATATGTCCGATTAACGTAACGTTTTATTATTTTTCACATCAGCCTATTAGGTGCTCAGAAAGTAATTTGATAACTAATAAATGAAACGTTAGTAATTTTAAAACACTATGCGTGTTTGGTGTGTCATGTAAGAAACGTATGACCATCATTCATTTGTCAGTGGAATTATGCATCTTCACTCTCTTTACAAGGCTATAATTCACAACTAAACTGCATTTTTGATATTAATTTAGCATCTCCTGTTATAATTCGTGTGTCTTCACGTCAGTTTGTGGCATTTTCGCATGCGTCAATCGAAAAGATTTCTTTTTGTCTCTTCATAACTTCTTATCGGTATGTAATAATCCACTTTTGAGAACTCTTTCTTGAGACGTATGAATTTATTAAACTGAATGGACTGTCATAGTGTCGTTACTTTGTTTTATGTCAGTCATGCTTTGTTCAGTAGTTGGCAACCCATCATATGTATTTACAACAGCTTAATTGAAGTTAGACATGCGATTTTCTTAATTCTTTGCACCCGTATTTGCTTATATTGACGTAAATTGATGATTCCGGGCTCTTGAATCCAAAGTCTGGCATTTTTGAATTTGGGAGTATCACCGAAAAAATGACAGTTCCACTTGGGCTTTGGGCAACAACTTGGTTACTAATGCATTTATGTAAAGTATTCAATACTTCGTGTCTCTTGACACAGATCGCTGTTTTGAAGAGATATTATTAGTTCCATTCCATTGACAAACTGACGAATGACATACATTGGCATCAAGAAACACGAATCATCGAATGAGTTCTATAAAAGCAAACACGGAAACGGGACGTTACGAAATGTGCATGAGTAACTGTCATAAAGTTGTTTTGAATACATATATTGGGTTCCTAACTACTGACATATGTATTACTGCCAGAAAATAAATTGAAGACATTTAACTCGAACTATCCAATCAGTTTAATAAATACATATGTCTCAGCAAAACGTTCATCAAAGTGGATATTTATCTATCGATAAGATGTTATGAAGAGACATAAAGGAAACAATTATATTCACGCAAGCATAACTAACACAAATGGACGTCAAGAGACACGAATGATGCAAATTGTTTGACAGATGTATGAGAGTCAGTATATCAGTCTCAAACGTGCAATTTAATTCTAAATCAATTATTATGAGGAACATTACATTTCCTTTTCAACTGACAAATGAATGCTTGCCATAAGTTGCTTTCATGATACATTAAACGCAGATATAGTGTTAAAATTACTAACGTGACAATTTAAACCTCTCAAATGACGTTTTGAGAAACCAAAAGGTACAAGTAAAAATAAATCAAATGCAACGTTATACGGACAAATGCAATGTCGCAATGTCGCAAGGAATTTACTTTAACATACCATTTTCGTACAAAAAACAAGTTTCAACAACACGTGAAGACAATTACATGTCTCTCTGTATTTAAATAGCAGTGAAGAGACGTATGGGATTCATGTCTACCTCCAAACGATGGATTGCTAGAAATCCCTCTCAGGGGGCACGAAGCATATAATACTTTGCATAAATACATTAGGCAACATAATGTTGTCTAAAGTGCATGTGACACAGTCATTTATTTTCAAGAGATATAACCATTTCCATTTTATTGTCAAACTCATGAATGTCAGACATTCACTTGAAGATACACGAATGATCGAATTAGTTAAATAAATGCAATAATTGGAACGAAAAGTTAAGAAATGTACATATGTATCTGTCAAATATTTGTAATCTCTGAATTACTTTTTAAGCAACCAATAGGCAGATGTGAAAATAAATATAATTTTACTTGATAGGGGCGAATGCATGGTCGCCAGGAATTTTCTTTAACAGGCCCATTCCGTTGAAAGGGCATTGTACATTAACTATTTTCAACATTACACGTAAAGAAAAGTATATATATCTGGCTATAAGTAGCAGTGAAGAGACGTAACGGATTCAGGTCTACTGACACATGCATGGTTGTCAGATATCGCTGTCAAGAGCCAGGAAGCATATACTGCTTTTCAACAATGCATTAATAACCAAATGTTACTCATAGTGCATGCGTTACAGTCAGTTAGTTTGAAGAAAAATAATCAGTTTCATTATTTCCACAAAATCATGAATGTCCGAATAAGGCTTTACGATACACAAATCATCGAATGATTCATATAAACCCATACATTGGAAAAGAACGTTAAGAATTGTACATATGTAACTGTCATAAAGTAGGTGTGAATACATCTAGGGTACTAAACTACTGACAAATGCATGACTACCATAAAATAAAGTCAAGACTCTCGAACAATCCAGTCAGTTTAATAAATCTATACGCTTCAACAAAACGATCAAAACGTTCACAAAAGTGTATTTTTATATATCGATCAGAAGTTGTTACAAGACATGAATGCAACCTATCGTCTGACGAATGCATACATTAAACAAACTGATATCAAGGGAAACAAATCATACAAAGGGATTAATAAATGGATTTGTGTCGATAAATCATTCTTAAACGTGCAATTTAGTTGTCAATACCCTCTTATGAAAAAACATAGTATGACTACTTCGACTGACAAATGAATGATGGTCTTAGGTTCCTGTCAATATTCACCAAACATAGTTAATGCATTCGTAATCAAAATGTTGTACAAAGTGCATGTGTAACATGGATTTGTTTTGAAGAGATACAAAGTTATTTTCCATTGACAAACTGATGAAAGCCAGACATTGGAATCAGGAGACACAAATCATAAAAATGAAATCAGAAAGGGAAACGGAAGGTTAATAAATGTGCATGTGTAACTGTCATAACGTAGTTGTGAATGAATATATTGGGTTCCTAACTACTGAAAAAAGTATTACTGCCAGATATTGAAGGAAAAAAACTCGAACTGTCCAATCAGTTTCAGAACTGCATTCACTTAAACAAAACGTTCTCCAATGTGGCTGTTTATTTATCGATAACACTTTTTGAAGAGACATAAAGAGAACCTATCGATTGACGAAATCATAAAAAAGACAAATTGATGTCTAGATATACGAATGAAGCAATTTGCTTCACAAATGGATGAGTAAGTATATCAGACTCAAACATACAATTTAGTTTTGAATAAATTCTTATGAAGAAACATAACATTGCCCTTTCCACTGACAGATGAATGATGGTCATATATTTTTCCCTTGATACACTAAACACACATAAAGTTTTCGGATTAATAACGTGTCAATTTATAGCTCCCAGATGTCTTTTACAGAAACATATAGAATACTTTACATAATTACATTAGGCAACATAATGTTGTCTAAAGTGCATGTGTAACAGTCATTTAGTTTCAGAAGTTACAACCATTTCCATTATATTGTCAAACTCATGAATGTCAGACATACACTTCAATAGACACGAATCATCGAATTAGTTAAATAAATGCAATAATTGGAACGAAACGTTAAGAAATGTACATATGTAACTGTAATAAAGATTTTGTAATCTCTTGAATGACTTTTTGAGCAACCAATAGGCAGATATGAAAATAAATATAATTTTACTTTATAGGGGCAAATGCATGGTCGCCAGGAATTCTCTTTAACATGACCATTCCGTTGAAAGGGCATTGTATATTAACTACTTGCAACATAACACGTAAAGAAAAGTACATACATATCTAGCTATAAGTAGCAGTAACGAGACGTAACGGATTAAGGTCTACTGACACATGCGTGGTTGTCAGAAATCGCTGTCAAGAGCCACGAAGCAAAGATTGCTTTTCATCAATGCATTAGTCAACAAAAGTTACTCAAAGTGCATGCCTAACAGTCAGTTAGTTTGAAGAAATATAATCAGTTTATTTCTGTCCACAAACATTTGAATGCCCGAATTAGGCTTTACGAGACACAACTCATCGAATGATTTATATAAA
The DNA here is from genome assembly GCA_029339505.1 of Unio delphinus. NCBI lineage: Eukaryota > Metazoa > Mollusca > Bivalvia > Unionida > Unionidae > Unio > Unio delphinus. The sequence continues at coordinate 1,936,781 of JAQISU010000351.1, read as the reverse complement.
TCCATATATGGGAAAAGTAGGTGTTAATACATATATGTTTCCAAGCTACTGTCAAATGCATGACTGCTATAAATTAAAGTCAAGACACTCGAACAGTCCAATCAGTTTAACAAATCCAAACGTCTAAATAAAATGTTCACAGAAGTGTATGTTTATCTATCGATAAGAAGATGTTAAATGCAACCTATCGACTGACGAATGAATTACATTAAACAAACTTATGTCAAGAGAAATGAATGATAAAAATGTGATTCCTAAATGGATTAATGTGGATACGTTTTTGTTAAATGTGCAATTTAGTTGTCAATATGCTCTTGTGAACAAACCTAATATGACTACCCAATATTTTTATTTTCAATTTTGAATCCCAAATAGACCCCATACAAATATGTTTTTTTGCAACAATAGTAATTATAAGGTCAAGCTCTTGCCACCTTTCTAGACTAGGAAATCTCTCGAAAACTGGAAAACATATTTCAAGGAATGCAAATATCTTTATCCCAGTTTTGAAGAAATATGGTATTATTGTATACACTAAAGTCTGTCCTTTATACACGCATACATTTGAAATGAGATTTGAGAGCACACCGTTGTGGCCTACCCTATTATGCAAAAGTACAATGTAATCAAGATATTCAGGTGCAAATTTTAATTTCAACCGCACCTTGGGCAAACACTTCAACTCAGATTGTCGTATTGCACAGCAAATATATGAAAAAAGATTACCGAGCTGAATATGAATGTAATATACAAATACAATATTTGTACTTACATCTAATAAATCCTGTACGAAAATACTTTTTTTAAAATTTGTATCATTGAATTTCCTCTAAAACATGTGTCAAAGTCATACTGAGTGGAGGACTCGTATCAGAGAGAATTGTCAACATTTGTACTTGTATACATAGTGGATGGTGTCTCCTTTACAATTGGGTTCTAAGCCACAACGATACCACATCATGTATATGTAATTGTATGTGTACTTAGCCTTCATTCTTTGCAATATTTATAGAATCAATAGCGGAATCATAAATACTTCCTAGATAGTATGCGCATGTCATAGCTTTTATTGAACATCAATACGGTATCATTTTGAGCTATTTTCTAAATTATTCGCTGAAGTTGAATGTATTTAAATAAAGTTTAATGTCCAGTTTCTTCTCAAACTACATGTTATTCAAATCATGTAAAGCTTTATAGTTTTACATTAAATGTAATCAACAAATTATACTAGAAGCTGCATGCAAAATTCGCTTTAAGTTTGTTTTAGTGTGAAAGCTTTCTTAAAAGATTTAATTGTATGTCTGTCATGCAGATTATGTTACGCGGGTGACATTTCATTGGTGAAATATTATTTTACTGTTTATCATCTATCGAGACAGAAATCAAGCAGATAACATAATCATTGTCAAAAGACTCCTTCCCAATCACGTTCGAATTTCAAAAGAGATATTGACATAGCTTGTACGTGTCGAACTCGAATGTTTGTCAAAGGAAAACAGGGCATCACGCATACCATTAGCTCACAATAGCATCATTATCAACAACGCGACGATACAACCAGATATGGCGTTTTTGTATTCGCTAATGTTTGTCCTTTCTGCACAGTTAGATTTGAAATGGGACTTGGAGAGCAAACCGGTGTGTCCTTCATTATTTTGCACAAGTTCAATGTAATAAAGTTATTCAAGTGCACATTTTTATTCCAATTTCATCTCAGAAACGTCGACTCAGATTGTGGTATATCACAGCAAATATATAGAACCTATTGCAGAGCTGAATATTAATGTAATATATTTGAAAACATCAGTACGTGTGGTTCCATCTTTCAATCCATATACAAAAATACTTTTTAAATTTGCATCCTTAACTTCTCCTACACTTTTTGTATACTTATTGCATCTGCTTTAATACTGGTTTGCAACAGTCTGTGCACTTAGACTTCATTATTTGCAATATTTACCGAATCAAAATCAATGAAAATAATAAGTACTTGTTAAATATTATGCGCATATCATAGCTTCACTTGAACAGCAATACGGTACCATCTCAAACTATTTTCTAAATTTTTCGCTGAAGTCGACATAATATATATATGAAGTTTAATAGGCAGTTTCTTCCCAATAGACATGTGATGCAAATCATATCAACCTATACAATTACAAATTCAAAGTAATCAACAGATTAAGTTACTAGGGTCATGTTAAATGGGCAACATTCTCAATTATTTATCTTCTTTACAGACATAAATAAAAAAATATATATTTTTCATTGAGAGTAGTATACCATGTAATAGCAGCTAATTGGTTCATATTGTGTAGTACTGAGATTAAACAGATTATAAGGTGTCAAATATTTAATAAGTGTGCTTTCTCTGTATATGCTGCAGCACAGATGCGTAAATTTACAATTTAGTAAGTTATTCTTCAGTGTAGTTAGCACCACAGTTCAATGCGTTCATTGGATCAAGAAGTATGTGCAGTGTTATGTAATGCGATTGACGACAGTTGATTAGTCTAAGGCTAGCAACTCTCTTGCCAAACTCTCGCAAATCATGCGAAATATAGATTGTGTGCTCTACAATGAAAATAATTTCCAAAACAGCTTATGATATAATTTCTAAGTACTGACGACCCTTGAATTATAGCATTAGTGTAAAAAGAAAGCTCTTAGCATAATCAAACCATTTAAAAGGAGTTGGAATGAAGGATATTGATTATCCTATTTTAAAGAAAATTTCAAGACTAATGAGGTTATCCAACATAAAGGCGACATAAAGCAGTTAGACTTTACATTGCAAGGCAGGTGAACATGTAAAAACCCCAAAGTACGGTTTGAAAATTACCCAAAGAATAAGATTTTGATCGGGAGTATATTCTTAAAATCAGAAACATAAAAGAGTAAAAAACAACAGACGTGTGTTAAATATAATACCAGATTTAAATTAAGTATACATTCCAGTGAATTTCTCTATCCAAGAAATGTATCAGGGCACGTTAATATTTCCAAAGACACTACTTACTTGTATTCAATAACTGGAACAATAAAACGATTCCACCTCAGCACTACTGAACACCACATTTAGTACACCTTAAAGGTGTAGATGTTAAGGCGCGAATGACATATAGTTCTCTTCTCAGGTCATACTTAGCATTTTCTAAAGCCAAATCCTTTACCTAATGGGAAGTAACCTTATAGATTTATTCTAATGATTGCAAAATAAAACCAAAGACGTAGAACATTAACTTAAAGTCCAAAATCCTGACCCGAATAAACATATTTACTTATATTAATATAGACCCTGATAGTTAGCACATACGCTTAGAGAATAAGTTAGCTATGTATTAGTGTTTTACATAAAATAAATTTTAAAAAAAGTAAATCAGGTCAAGCATAAATTAACTCAATAACAATTTAAGTCGAACATAATATGATATATTACAATATCATGTAATGAAAACGAAAATGAAACAAATAATCAAACAATACAAATGAATATAGATAACACAATGGCTCTTTCTTTGATGTAAGAATAGCCTAAAGTTATGAATTCAGAGTACATTAAAAGCGACTGCTAGATAGTATACATACAAAAAGGATCCAACAAAGAGATATTATTAGACAATACAAAATTAAACCAAATAGGTGTTCGATGAAAGAACTTGCGTGCTTATATACAATTACCAACAATATATTTGATACGAATTATAATATGTAAGGCCTTTCCTCTCGTGCATGGTGTTTTCTTCAAGACCTGATCATATATAATGCAATGCCAACGAAATAATAATTGAAGGTATATATATATGAAAAGAATATAATGTTATTCAAAAGAAAAAAACGGTATATACTTCAGGTACTTAGCAGCGGGTAAGGAATATATATATATATATATATATATATATATATATATATATATATATATATATATATATATATATATATATATAGATATATATATATATATATATATATAGATATATAGATATATATATATAAATATATATATATATATATATATATATATATATATATATATATATATATATATATACTTATATATATATATATATATATATATATATATATATATATATATATATATATATATATATATATATATATATATATATATATATATATATACTGTATATATAAGTGAAGAATTATTAAGTACGTTCCTAAAATTCGATGCATATGAAAATGATAAATATATCAACACATCGTACTACATGAGAAATATATATGATGTAAATCAACTCTCTAATCTTCAACACAGCTTTAACATTTGATAATGCTCCTGATAATCTGGATAATGGATGAACTTTGACCTGGTCAAAGTGACTTGGCGTAACATAGGTTGTGGTGACGTAAAAATAACAACAAGCAATATTACTTTGTTACACTCTATTGGTTTTACAATCCTTGGAAAGAGGTATGTTTTGAACAAAAACAACACTAGAGTAGTACATTATACAAGGACAATTCAATACAAAAATATTAAATGTTAATTTTTCCACTAGAAACCTGCCATGCTTGGAATGACTATAGGGTTTACATGTGATTGTTTCCTGGGGGCTCAGTACGTTCTAAACATCACATATTAAAAAAAAAACTCTCATTAGGTTGATTTGAAATGAAGAAGTTAAACATTTTAGAGGAACATTCTAGTCAATGACTATCAACATGGTAGGTTGAAGTTGACACATATTGAATCTTAATATGGAATGTACTTTAAATGCAAGAGTGGTCTAAATGTTAATTGATCAGAATGATCGGTATATTTACGTAGCTCAAACAATCTAATGTTTATTATTACGTGATGCAATTAAAACCTAAATAAAATTTCCTCTTGTCTACTTTTAGATTACTGTTCTAAACTCGATTAAGTCAAATATCCAGAAACAAATGCATTGTTGTAAATCTGGCATATACCCATATAGAATCATCACTACAAATGATTAAGGAACAACTGGAATGCTTCGCAATGGAACTGACGAAGAATCGCTGTTAAATATGTATCTAACCGACCTGAGGTCCGATTATGTGATATCATACTGAAGAATATTGATAGAATCAAATATTAGATATATTCGGAAGGACAGTTGCCCATCGAATTATAACTAGCGAAACGGTCTAATACATATTATGGTAATAGAACAGAACACACATTCAAGTAGAATCAAAGATATTTTTAAGCGAAACAAACAAAAATGTCAGCTTCTAGCAAATTAATGAAATTATTCCTTGTTTTCATCATCAACTTCAACGACTTTACAGAGACACACAATTCAATGATTAGTTTAATAATGTAATAATGTGGATACCCACTCGGCGCTCTTTACGTTTTTCTATAATTTTGAAATTTCAAGAATGTCATCAATGTTTCCTAATAAAGGGTTGTTTTCTATCACATCTCCTTTGTTTTATGTTCATCAAAGAGTGAATTAATGAGCACACGTTCAGAATAACTGAACATCATTAGAAGAAGAAAAAAACTGAGATCAAAAATTCAATATAAATGTATCGCCCATGCAATATACTCACCTGAACCCATCGGGTTAAAACACAGAAACGTATGTATGATTCAGTTGTTCATGAAGAATGTTGATGTCATTTTTTACATCAGCAATCTCTCTTACTCTCTCTCACTCTCATTTGTCAGTAGAGGTAGACATCTTAATTCTATTCACAAATTTAACGTTTGAGAATGATTAACTGGATCTAATCGATATATGAATCCCATTGTATCCTTCGTGTTTCTTGACGTTAATATATGACAGTTGTGCATGCGTCAATCAAAAGGTTACCTTTATGTCTCTTCATAACAACGTATCGTTCTATAAACATACACCTCTTTGAACGTTTTGTTTAGACGTATTCATTTATAAAACAGATCAGTCTGATCGAGTATTTCCACTTCAGTTTCAAGCAGAGATGCAATGGTCAGTAGTTATGAAACCATGCCGTAGAACTATATTTTGTTTACTAATGCAGTTATGAAAAGTATTCTATGATTCGTATCTCTTGACACTGATTCCTAGGAAGCATGCATATTTCATTAGATATGAATCACTTACGTCTCGTCACTGATGCTTATAGACAAATAAACAGGTAATTTTATTCACGTTGTGTAGAAACATGTAAATGTACAATACTTATTAGACAAAATGGGTCTGATGAAGATCAATACCTTCCAAAAATGCATTTATCCGTTGAAAGTAAATTATTTTTTTCTTTTCACAGCTACCTATTGGTTGCTTAAAACGTCATTTAAGAGATAATAAGTGAAACGTTTGCAATACCAAAACTTTATGCGTTGTTAGTGTATCACGAAATCAAAGTATGACCATCAGTCATTTGTCAGTCGAAGTAGACATCTTAAGTCTCTCCCTATAGTGTATTTAACAACAAAATTGCAAGTTTGAGAATGATTTAATAGGTCTAATCCTTTAACGAATCAATTTTTATCACTCGTGTCTCTTGACGTCAATTTGTGGCATTTATGCATGCGGAAAATGCAATTTTCCCTTTTAGGTTGTTCACAACTACTTATCGATAGAAAAACATCCACTCTCGTCAACGATTTCCTGCAACGTATCCATTGGGTAAACTGACTGGACTATCCGAAAGGCTTGACTTCAATTTATGTCAGTCATGCATATGTCAGTAGATTTGAACCCAATTTAAGTATTTACAACTAGATTAGGACAGTAACACATGCACATTATTTAACGTTTTGTACCTATTTAGGAATGTATAGAACTCAACTATAGCGTTCATGAGTTTGTCAGTCGATTTTAACTGAATAAATCTCTTAAAACAAGAAATATGTAGACATGCACTTTCGACAACATTTTTTTGACTACTGTATTTAAGGAAAGTATTCCAAGCATCGTGTATATTGACATGGATTCATGGCAATCATGTATTCGTCAGCAGAACTAAATAAATTAGGTCTCATCACTGCTACTTAAAAACGAATAGATACGTATATTTCTTCATGTGTTGTTCAAAAATGTGAATGTGCGATGCCTTTTGTATGGAATTGGTCTGTTTATTAACAACTAAACAGCACGTTTGAAAAATATTTACTGGCTCTCATCCATTTATGAATCTATTGTTATAATTCGTGTCTCTTCACGTCCGTTGGTGGAAATTATGCATGCGCCAAGCGAAAGGTTCTCTTAAGATATCTTCATACATCTTACTGGTACATAACCATCCACTTTTGTTAACACTTTCCTGAGACATATGCATTTATTAAACTGAATGGACTATCAGAGTCTCTTGAATTCGTTTGATGAAGCTAGACATGCGCATTTCTTAACGATCTGAACCCTTATTTGCTTTAATTGAAGTAATTTCATGATTCTGGTCTCTTGAATTTAAGGTTTGGCATTAATGAATTTGACAATATAAACGAAAAAATGACTGTAACACTTGGAGTTTAGACAACAATTTGTTTACTAGTGCATTTATGGAAAGTATTCAATACTTCGTGTCTGTTGACACGGATTTGTGGCAATTATGCATGTGTCAGTAGACATGAATCCCTTTAATCTCGTCACTACTACCTAAAAACGAATAAATATGTACATTTCTTATTGTTTCGCTGAATCTTGTGAATGCACGATGCCCTTTGGATGGAATGAGACTGCCGAAGACAATTCGTAAATTACCGTGTATTTCAGTATATAGTGTATTCACAAGTAAATTGCACGTTTGAGAACGATGTACTAGGTATAATTCTTTTATGAATCACTTTGTATCATTCCTATCTATTGACGACAATTTATAGCATTGATGCATGCGTCGATCGAAAGGTTGCCATCATGTCTGTTCAAAACTTCTTATATATAGACAAACATCCAATTTTGTGGACGTTTTCCTGAGAAGTACGCATTTATTAAACTGACTGTACTGTCCGAGTCTCTTGACTTTAATTTCTGCCAGTCATGCATATGCCAGTATATAGAAACCTAATATATGTATCAACAACTTCTTTATAACAGATACACATGTACATTTGTTAACGTTTTGTTCCCATTTATGCAGGTATAGAACTCATTCAATGATTCGTGTCTCCTCAAGGAAAGTTGTAGCATTCAGGAGTTTGTCAGTATATTGGATCTATTGAAATATCCTAAAATCGAATGATTGTTACATATGCACTTTCGATAACATTTAGTTGACTAATTCAGTTAAGTAAAGTAGTTTAAGCATAATGTCTATATACACGGATTTATGGCAATCAAGCTTTTTATTAGAGATAATTCCCTTGCGTTTGTTCACTGAAAAACGGATAAATATGTTCATTTTTCATGTTATACGCAAAGGTGTATGTACGATGCCCTTTGGACGCAATGGGTCTGAGGAGGCAATTCGTGGTTTGCCATGCATTTGTCCTATTAAAGTAACATTTTGTTATTTTTCACAGCTGATTATTGGGTGCTCAAAACGTAATTTGAGAGCTAATAAATGAAACGTTAGTACGTTTAAAACAGTATACGTGTTTAGTGTATCATGTGTGAAACACGTTCCCATCATTCATTTATTGGTAAAATTATACATTTTAAGTCTCTTCACAGGGGTTTCTAAACACCTATACTGCATGTATGATAATAATTTACTGGCTCTCATCCATTTATGAATATCTTGTTACAATTAATGTCTCTTCGTGTCATTTTGTGGCATTTATGCATGCATTTATGCATGCGCCAATCGAATGGTTCCCTTTATGACTCTTCATAAGTTCTTATCGGTAGATAACCATGCACTTTTGTGAAAACTTTCCTGAGACGTATGCATTTATTAAACTGAATGGACTGTCAGATTCTCTTTACTTCGTTTTATGTCAGTCATGCATTTGTGAGTAGTAGGCAACCCAGCATATTCATTTAAAATAGCTTAATTTAAGTTAGACTTTCGCATTTAATAAGGCTTTTGCACCCATCTGAGACCTAATAAATTAAACGTTTGTAATTCCAAAACTATATGAGTGGTCAGTGTACCGTGAAAGAAAATTATGACCATCAGTCATTTTTTCAGTCATTGTAGACATCTTAATTCTCTTAACAATAGTGTATTGACAAGTAAATGGCACGTTTGAGAATGAAGTACTAGGTCTAATCCGTTTTTGAATCACCATGTATCATTCATGTCTCTTGACGACAGTTTGTAGCATTGATGCATGCGTCAATGGAAAGGTTCATTTATGTATGCTAAGAACATCTTATCGATATATAATGATCAACTTTTTGGGCGTTTTCTTGAGTAGTATGTTGTTAATAAACTGACTGTACTGTCCGATCCTCTTGCCTTCAATTTATGTAAGTCATGCATATGTCAGTATATAGGAACCCAATATGTGTATTAACAACTACTTTATAACATATACACATGCACATTTCTTAATGTTTTCTTCCCATCTATGCAGTTATAAATCTAATTCAATGATTCGTGTCTCCTGAAGTCTTTTTTTTAGCATTCATGAGTTTGTCAGTCGACTGGGTCATAAAAACAAAGGATTGGTATATTTGCACTTTCGACAACAATTTATTGAGTAATTCATTTAAGGATAGTATTCTAAGCTTAATGTATATTGACACTGATTTCTGGAAATCAAGCGTTTTTGAGCAGAAATAAATCCCTTACGTCTCTTCACTGCGACTTAAAACGAATACATATGTACATTACTTCATGTTATACGCAAATTTGTGAATGTACAATGCCCATTGGACGCAATGGGTCTGTTGAAGAGAATTCCTGGTTTACCATGCATTTGTCTGATTAAAGTAACAATTTATTAGTTTTCACATCTGCATATTTGGTTATCAAAACGTCATTTGAGAGCTAATAAATGAAAAGGTAGTAATTGTAAAACTTTATGATTGTTTGGTGAATCATGTAAGAAACGAGTGACAATCATTTATTGTTTAGTTGAATTTGACATCATAAGTCTCTTCATAAGAGTTTTTTTAATAACTAAACTGCACGTTTGAGAATAATGTACTGGCTCTCATCCATTTATGAATCACTTGTTATAATTCGTATATCTACACGTCAGTTTGTGACATTTGTTGCATGCGTCAATCGAAAGGTTCCCTTTATGTGTCTTCATAACTTCTTATCCGTAGACAACCATCAACTTTTGTGAACACGTTCCTGAGACGTATGCATTTATTAAACTGAATGGACTGTCAGAATCTCGTGACTTCATTTTATGTCACTAATGCATTTGTTAGTAGCTGCAACCCAATATATGTATTCACAACAGCTTAATTGAAGTTAGACTTGCGCATTTCTTAACTCTCTTCACCCATTTTTGCTTTTATTGAAGTCATTTTATGATTCAGTCATTTTATGATTCAGGATTCTTGAAGACAAGGTTTGGCATGTAATAGTTTGTCAATATAAACGAAAAATTGACTGTACTACTTGGGCATTGAACAATACTTTGTTTACTAATGAATTTATGGGAAGTATTCAATACTTAGTGTCTCTTGACACATATTTCTGGCAATCAAGCATGTGTCAGTAGACTTGAACCCTTTGCGTCTCTTCACCGAAACTTAAAAACAAATAAATATGTACAATCCTAATTTTTTGTTTAATGGTGTGAATGGACTATGCCATTTGGACATAATGAGTCGGTTGAAGACAATTTCTTGATTACAGTACATTTATCTGATTAAAGTAACATTTTATTCCTTTCCACATTTTCATTCTGTTTGCTAAAAATGTCACTTGAGAGCTAATAAATGAAACGTTGGTAATTCCAAATTTACCTGAGTTTATGGTGTATCGTGAAAGAAACTTACTACCATCCTGAATTTATAAGACGTATTGGACATTTGTAGTCTCTTCATAAGAGTTTAATGACAAATAAATTGCACATTTTGTAATGGTTTGGTGTCTCTAATCAATTTAGTATTCACTTTGTATAAGTTGAGTCTCTTGATGTCAGTGTTTGGCACTGATGCATGCTTCAATCGAACAGTTGTCTTTAAGTATCTTCACAACGTCTTGTCGATTGATACACATCAATCTTTTTGAACATTATCCTGAGACGTATGAAGTCATGAAACTTAAGGGACTGTCCTAGTCTCATGTCTTCAATGTTTGGCAGTCATGTATTTGTCTGTAGTATGTAAGCGAATATATGTCTTCACAACTACTTCATTTCAGTTACACATGAGCCTTTTGTAAATCTTTGCACATATATTTTTGATATTATATTAGTCATTTGATGATTCCTGGCTGTGAAAGCCAATATATGGCACTCATGAGTTTGTCAGTAGAAACGAACATCATTTCATAAAAAAATTCGGTAATACATGCACTTTTAACAACATTTTGTTTACTACTGCATTTGCCGAAAGTATTATATGCTCCGCGTCTCTTGACACCGGTTTCGTGCAATCATGGATATGTGAGTAGAAATCAATCCCCTACGTCTATTCGCTGCTACTCAAGGACAGATACACATGTAGTTTTATTCACGTTTTGTAGAAACATTTGAATGTAAAATGCTCAATGGATGTGATGGATATGTTGAAGACAATTATTGTCGACCATGCATTTGTCCGTTTAAACTAACATTTTATTTCTTTTCACTTCTGCCTTTTAGCTTCTTAAAACTTCATTTGAGAGCTAAAAGATGAAACGTATGTAATTCCAAAACTGTATGAGTGGTTAGTGTATCGTGAAATACAATTATGACCATCAGTCATTTTACAGTCAATGTAGACGTCTTAATTCTCTTCACAAAAGTGTATAGACAAGTGACTTGTTAGAGAGTGATATTCATGTATCATTCATGTGTCTTGACGAGAATATGTAGCATTGAGGCATGCGTCAATCGAAAGGTTCCCTTTATGTCTGTTCACAATTTCTTATCTACAGATAAACATCCACTTTTGTGGACGTTTTCCCGAGAATTATGGAGTTATTAAACAGAGTGTACTGCCCGAGTCTCTTGACATCAATGTTAGTCAGTCATGCATAAGTCAGTATATACGAACCCAATATATGTATTAACAACTGCTTTATAACATATACAGATGCACATTTCTTAGCGTTTATTTTTCCTTTTATGCATGTAGAGAACTCATTCAACTATTCGTGTCTCCTAAAGTAAAGTTGAAGCATTCATGAGTTTGGCAATCGATTGGCACATGTGCACCTTCGACACTTTTTCTTGACTTATTCATTTAAGGATAGTATTCAAAGCTTAATGTCTATTGACACGGAGTTCTGGCAATCAAGAGTTTTTGCACCATTAATCTCTTCTCTGCAACTTTAAAACGAATAAATAGTGTACATTTCTTCATGTTATACGCAAACTTGTGAATGTATAATGCCCTTGGACGCAACGGGTCTGTTGAAGACAATACCTGGTTTACGATGCATTTGTCCAATTAAAGTAATATTTTATTAGTTTTCACATCCGCCTATGGGTGCTCAAAACGTTATTTGTAAGTAATTTATAACTATATGAGTGTTTGGAGTATCATGTATGAATTTCGTGACCATCATTCATTTTTTAGTCGCATTTGACATATTAAGTCTCTTCACCTGTTTTAATTAACAAGTAAACTGCATGTTTGAGAATAATGTACTGGCTCTCATCTATTTATGACTAACTAGTTATAATTCGTGTCTCTACACGTCAGTTTTTTTCATTTTGCATGCGTCAATGGAAAGGTTCCCGTTATGTCTCTTCACAACTTCTTATATATAGATAAACATCCATTTTTGAGGACTTTTCCTAAGAAGTATGCAGTTATTAAACCGAATTTACTGTCTGAGTGTCTTGACTTCAATTTCTGTCAGTCATACATATGTATATAGGAACCGAATATATGTATTAACAACTACTTTATGATATATACACATGCACATTTCTTAACGTTTTGTTCCCATTTATGCATGTATAGAACTCATTCAATGATTAGTGTCTCATGAAGCCAAGTTGTAGCATTCATGTAGTTAATGAGTTTGTCAGTCGACTGGATCTGATGAAATCTCCTAAAAACAAACAATTGGTAGATTTGCACTTTCAACAACATTTTGTTGTCTGATTCATTTAAGGATAGTTTTCTCTGCTTAATGTTTATTGACACATATTTCTGGCAATCAAGCTTTTTACAGCAGAAATAAATCCAGCAGCAGAGGGGGTGAATCAGACAACTTTTCAAACAAAAATCGATTTTAACCGTCAAAACAATAGACCCTTCCTACGAAATCTCATGTTTTAATCCCAAAAAAATAGTCTACATTTGCCCAACAGAGACTTAGTTTTTTTTGGCTGAAACACGATCTTGCAGGGGCTTCGAAATGGGTAAAAACTTACCCCCTATGATTTCAACAATTTTATCAAGTCCGATACGATATCGTGTCCTCGGACTTAAGATTTCACAAACAGACTAACTTGTAAAACCTCACCTTGTAGATTAATCAGATTATTAGACTGGTCAGTGAGTTTAAAATTGATTCTGGTTAATGAATTATTATGACACCGCATATAGACTGGATTAACTGGAGATTCAATAATTAGAAATCCTGGAGGAGCTGTTGGTGCAAATGAATACAGAATATATCCCTGCTGAGCTCGATTTGATCGTTCGAGATTTATTTGATAGCTTCCTTCGATAACATCACATACTAAATTGAGCGCTATCACCGATGAAATATTCACATTTTGAGGAGCGAGCGTCTGGGTCATTATTATGTGTCAGGATAGTTGTTTGTGGTTTTGTTGTTTTTTATCACGCATCATGAATTATTTTAAAACCAATATCGATGGCATCATTGAGAAGTGTTTTAGTTCTGGTTCCTTATATCCTGGTAGATCGAATTCGGTAATATCTTCTTCGCGTATATTATACTTCATTGCAAAATCTATTTTCGTACTAAGATTTCTGTCAAGGAATACCTCTTGAATGATAGACACATCGAAATCATTCATGTCACTGATGATTTCGTTACATGTTTCTACGACGCTGATAAATTCATCTCGGGTGAGAGAGCCGGATTTAAGGGATATTAACAACAGTGAAAAATCATTATTAATTGCTGTGAAGTTTTCAGTCATGTTATCTTGTCGAGTTATGTAGAATTTACCCCATCTATCCATCTTTTCAGTGAAACAATTCAATTTGCCATAATCGCTATATCTCTTTATTGGATTGTCAGATTTTTTACTGTCGGTGATATAATCAGATTTTTGTGGTTCAGGTGGTAAATTAAAGGGTTCTCGTTGAGGTGGGATTTCAGGCCATCCTAGTACGGTTCTAATAGAACTCTGATAGATATCTACGACATAATTTGGTGAGTTTCTTTCAATGGCAGATGATAGCGTCGGCTCATGAACCGTTATAGCTATTTTTGATTCTGCTCCAGTAATCGATTTTATTCTATGTTGCAATTCATCATTGATTTGTTCAATTTGGTATGATCCGCTTGGTATGGAAACAACGTTCCAGTCTTGGGTACCGTCGTCTTTATTCGTATTCGCAAATACCAGTGAATTATTGGGTTGTTGACCACCAATTGATTTTGATCTGATATTAGGCCAACTATGGTATACTCGTAATTTTGCTAGCGCGATTTCCTTCACTGGGACCGGGGAAGGGAAATTCACACTGAATTCAGGATTCGTTGAGGTTATTGATATCATGCTTGTTTGTACTGGGTTTGTGTTCTCCACTATTCGTTAAAGTAATTCCATCGGTGTTGTCATTGTTATTATACTTTTGTTGTCGCTCTAATTTTGACATCGCAGAATCATAAATACTGACCATTGCTGAGAACTCACTATCTGATATAATTGTATCATCGAGCGACGACGATATCAAGGAGGATAATTGCGAGTATGCGGTTGATACAACATGAAATTGAATTATGTAGTCTTGTAGTTTGCGTTGGCTGCATGATGATATTTTTTTGTTATTATCGAAATTATTCCAGCGATTGTTGTCGCCGCGGATATGCAAATTGGAACAGCTATCGGGGCAATCATTGTCACAGAGGATATTATAATTCCAGCTCCGGCTATTACACCACTCACAGAGTACACGGTAACATCAATTGCTGTGATTCTTCGTTGGTATTTTTTAATTTTTATTTGATACTCCTCAGTGAGGGTTTTGAGTCTATTTTGAAATTCTCTGACTTGATCATAGCGATATTGCGATGATGAAATCATTTTATTTTTAAATCAGTTTACGATTTCAATTGAAACCGTTATTTACTTAAATCCGCTACAAATACATATCGTGAACTTTTCAGTTGTATCCTTGTCGATGATCGTTGAAATCGTATTATTGACCCCGGATGAACTCGACGATGAAATATTAAATTGAGTCGTTGTCACTTGTGTTAATCGAAATACCTTTGACGGTTGCAGCGATATCTAGTTTGTTGTTTGTAGGTGTCCACGCAAATAATCCGTGTTGGATCGTGTATACTACATTGTTGGTTCTGTCATGAGGAATTTTTGTTTTTTCAATGATTGTTATCATCCTCGGAAAATCATCTTTGATGGCTTCGATGAAGTTTTTCGTCTCATCGATGGATTTTTTAATTTCAGCTAGTTTTATTTCAATTTTATCCAACGAAGTTTCAAAAATTTATCCACGATGTTTCTACGAAAATTTGAAAACTGTTTTCCGTGTTCTTCAGTTTTAGATTGAAGTGTTGTTAGTTCCAACACAGAATTTTCAATTATTTTTGTTTTATATCACCGGTTGCAGATATTTCCGCGGTTGGTTTTTTCAGCGCTGATAGAGGTCTTCCCCAAATATCAATCATGTTATTTTATACATCTCTCTTTAAAATCGTTTCGATTTCCAGCGACTACTAGTGAATTCATTTAAGACAATGTGTGGTGGTTTTCCTCTTGGGTTACCCAAGGAGTTAGAAATAGCGTCAATGTCATTTAATACTTCGCTGCCGCATATTGGTGAATCATTCATTTGCTGTGTTGGTATCGTATAATACCAAGTCTTCATTGGAAAAGTTTTTATATAACGCATAAACTCTTTTGGCGGGGCTAATCCATATGAATCGAAATAAACAATCCCACGTGGATCAATAGCGTATGGAACCCAGTTAGTTCCAGGTCCGATGCTGTTATCGAGATTAATGATACCGGTTTCAGTGTTGTTTGGTTGATGTGGTAATTGATCTTTCATAAAGACGCCTCTGAAATTTGTAATCGCGAGTTTTTTAGCGGCATCGAGTAAATCAAAATTGGACATTGGAACCATCGAAGATTTTTGAGTTAATAAACCGTTCCTGGGATTCTCAGGCCTTTTCCGCTGTACCATGAATACGGGGTTCCTGTTAGTCTTGGACCATTTCCCTTTTTTTATATCCTCGTCCGTTCTTCGGTTCATATGATTCAGCAATGCCTTGTACTGCTTTTGCTCCCAAGCCTCCAACTACCCCCACTGCGACCTCTTTTGCAACTGCTGGTGCGGTCTCTGCAATTAATCCTTGTAACGCAGCAAATAACGGGAAAATACCGCCGGTTTT
The DNA here is from genome assembly GCA_029339505.1 of Unio delphinus. Lineage (NCBI taxonomy): Eukaryota > Metazoa > Mollusca > Bivalvia > Unionida > Unionidae > Unio > Unio delphinus. The sequence continues at coordinate 1,920,239 of JAQISU010000351.1, read as the reverse complement.
AATCATATTTTTTATAGCAGCCGCAGAAAGAGTAATCTGAACACCTTTTTTGCTACAAGTGCATCATTGAAGTGTTTTATTTGACGAGTTGTCAGCTATAATTGATTTGCACCACCAGTCATTTGATTGGGTTTCAGCGTGATTTTGGTCCCACATTTTTTAGCCGATTCTGATTGCAATTTCTTGACTTGACCAGGAGTTAACGCAACACTAATATCACTATATTACATTATACATAATAGATTGATTCTAAATCGTTTACAATTTCAATCATAGATTTTCTACTGGCGCATCTACCACTCTCATTCTTCCACCAACACCTTCAAGTAGCATTGATTTATCACTGAGAATGACAGCAACCGCTCTATAATTATCAATAACACCACGAAGCACATTAGCTCTAAAATGTATATCAACGACGGATTGTCTTGTTAAATCAAGATGTTCCAACGAAAAATAATAGATCGGATACAGATTCTTAAAATCATATTGTGATATTTCCAGACCAGTATCGACATTTTGATCGATTGCCATAAACGACAACAACCTATGATACACGCGTGCAATCTGATTTTGACCGTAATCAAGTTGTACATCTTCAGATGGTTCCTGCTGGCCGTTTATTCTCAGTGAGACGTCTTTAATACCTAATTGATCAAATATCATATGGCTGGAGAGTTGATTGCCAACTCGTGTGTTATCCTGTAACGCAATAAATATATGACGTGGCGCAGCCATGCCTTGTTTTGATGCTAGGTTCCACGTGAATACACCGTTGATATTTGATTGTTTAAGATCTGTACTTACCGTTAGCCAACTTAGTAATGATTTTCCTCATTGGTTCATAAATGATAGTAATCTTTCTTCTGCGGTGATTGATGGAGTCAACACTGGCATCCACATTGATAGTTTTGTTAAAATGACTTTACCAGCATCAGCATTTGGATTTGCAGCGTCTGCTGGAATCCTCCAAATTGCGTCATTATATTATCATCACTCTTTCGCACAAGCGCTACTGTATGATTTGCTCCATAAATAACTTTTCGAACATTTCTACAGAATCCAAATATATGATGCAGTGGAATCACGCATGAAAATGATTTACGCCCCCTCACCAACATTGATATACGTGTTGCAGCCCCTAGATTGAAATTCTCATTAGTACTTATAATCATATCCTCGACATCAGCATCACTATTATCACGTTTTTTTTGGTCGTCTTATAATAAATTGATTTCCTCCAGCGGTATTTTTGACATCTTTTGCAAACATCATAGAAGGTCCTGCTGATCTTGTATAATCATCAGAATATCTCGCTAACCCGATTATTGTTGTAGCCACATCAACATCGCGATCTATCGACTCAATTTCTTTTCCATCAATGAGATATCTAGCACTTTCGAATAGCGCCATGATACTATTATTGACAAAACCGACTTATGTACCAACTGGATACGGTGCTGGTACAGGAGTAGTATTAGCAGCTGTTACAAATTCGCCTTCTACTTCAATAAACGCTTCAGCAGGTAGAAAGTATTTACTGGTATCATGGACTTGAAGTTCAATTCTTGATCGACTATTTGAGTCTATTGCATGATAGGCGTAATATTGATAATCGCGTACAGAATCATCCTTGGGGACTGGGGCGTCTATATCAAACGCTGGATCAGGTGACCTTTTGAACATTTTATTATATATCCATTGATCTAAATTGCGATTTCCAATCGTAGGATTTTCGCCGTCGTGGTTGTAAGCCACTTCCTGTAATCATATTTGCAATGTTGCTTTGGTCGGGGGTAATCAACGACGCTAGTTTTTCATCTACTACGTTATTTATTATTTTGCTAACACTTGCAGGCATTTCCGCTGTAGATGGCAGTGGTACCGGTTTTGAAAATCCTTTGGATTTCCTCCGTCTAACTAATGATGTTATTTTATTCTTCGCGGGTGAAAACGCTTTCCCGGCAAGATCTCCAACAGCACTAATACCTTTATCACGAATAACATCAATGGCTTTCATTCCTAGTTGTTTAGCTAACGGCATCACTTTTGGGGCTATTCTTGCAAACTACCCCGCAATGGTATCACCAAAACCATCACCATAGTACGCGCTATAAACCGGAAACCGTGAGTTTACTACATAGACGCTGGCTGGTTTATCATGATTGTAGTGTATGATCGTTATTTGAAATTGTAAACAATTGTTCAATTGTAAAACAATTTTTCAATTGTAAAACCATTTTTCAATTCAGTCACTATGATACCCTCTTGCTAACTCGTCAATGAAATCTCGATATGTGCTGATATCCATGATACCGCTGGCAAATAACCGTCTACAGATATCAGCTGCTTCACTAATTCTTTCCTGTGAGTTATTTCCAGCCCGTTTCCCTCCGATGAGAATTTCTAATCGTGATATATCACTGAGAACACTACCAGGACAAGCGTTTCCACTGGACAGTCCCTTCCCGCTATAACCAGTTGCTTCATCCATTTTTTTCTGTATCCGTGGATTGTAAATAATCAAGAGCATCATCATCTGGTGGTAGTTGTTGTTGTTCTTTAGGAAAGATATTTTCCGTGCAGGTTGATGTCGCTTTCCATGCAATATTTGCGGCTTTTGTTGTTGTTTTAGTTCTTCAAATCGTTTATATACTGTACCCACCGCATTGATATATCCAATGTATGATGCATTATCGGTATCAATTTGACTTTTTTAGTTTTGATTTTGTATAATATATCAGCCCATTGAGTTATATTTCTAACAAACTTGTGATGTTCTGGTTTCAACATTTTTTTCTGTTTTCATAAGTCGTAACAACAGGCGCAGGAATTCCTGCTAGTTTAGTCTCATCAATTGCTTCTAACCCTTCCTCGTTAAATCTCACGCGTAAGTCATCTACTGTTCTGTTTGATTTAAGTAGTTTATCACCGTGGAGTTTTTGTACAACTTGTTTTGTTTGTTCAGCTTCCGCTGCTATTTTTTCAAGTTCACCAATAAGAGATTTCCCCGTCTCGGGAACATCTCCGTATATAGCACGCTCTACCCCCTTCGTTGCTGTGGTTACTGATTTAAACAATTCTTCAGACCCCACAGCAAAATCAGTTTGTAAACTCTGTCGTTGTTGCAGTTTATTCCTTACAGAGTCGCGAATTGGTATAAATCTCTTAATTGCATTTAATCGTTCACGAGCTAATCAGGTCGTTAATGCTTCATTGACCATTATTTGAAATTGCAAAACAATTTTTCAATTGCAAAACAATTTTTCAATTGCAAAACAATTTTTCAATCCGGACCTAACACCATCGTGGAAGTGTTATTTTGACATTTTAAGGGCATTATCATTAATGGCGAAAGTCACATAATTGTATATAAAATAAATAATATTGTGACTTTCGCCATTTTTTGACATGTCGGATGATTTTTAACACGGTCATGAAAGTGTTATTTTGATGTTTTAACAGCTCTATCAGGTTTGATGAAAGTCATATAATTGTATATAAAATAAATAATACTGTGACTTTCCTCATTCTATTTTGATCAATTTGACATATCATATCGAGAGAACCATCGATTTTGTATTCAGTGTGAAATATTTTTTATTCAGTGTGAAATATTTTTTATTCGCTGTGTGTGAAATATTTATTCAGTGTGAAATATTTATTCAGTGTGAAATATTTTTTATTCAGTGTGTGTGAAATATTTGTTATTCAGTGTGTGTGAAATCTTTTTTATTCAGTGTGAAATATTTATTCAGTGTGAAATATTTTGTATTCAGTGTAAAATATTTTGTATTCAGTGTTCAATATTTTGTATTCAGTGTGAAATATTTATTGAGTGTGAAATATTTATTCAGTGTGAAATATTTTTATTCAGTGTGAAATATTTGTATTCGCTGTGTGAAATATTTATTCAGTGTGAAATATTTATTCAGTGTGAAATATTTATTCAGTGTGAAATATTTATCCAGTGTGAAATATTTTTATTCAGTGTGAAATATTTTCCGATGGAGAAAGGGCGAAAATTAAATTTATTAAGAAAATTCTCCACATCAGATAGAACTATTATTGAATCAATTTGAGCTATTGTAGCGAGTAAACCATATATTAATAACGCTTCAACTCTCTGTATCGTTTACCACCACAACCGATACACAATTGTGATTTTCCCCTGACCCCAACCCCACATCGAATACAAGGTAACGGACCAAGGCTTCCACGACGAAAACTTTGCATATGATACCCACATAATTCATTTCTACATGATTTGTTACAAGGAGTCACTGATCCAATCATGAGCCATTTGCAATGATTCATTATACATAAATCTTTCATTTAAATGCTTGTTTTAATTATATTATGAAGGAGTTTGAGAGATTATCGAAAAATACGCCTTGGAAAAATGTTAAATTCAATCTTGATAGAGTTTCTGATACACCAAAGAATAAAAATCTTGATAGAACCATGATTAGTAAAATCAGAGACTGTATTAATGAATTCAAGCGTGATGGAGCATCTCATTGTTGGTCAACATTTCGAATTGTACCCAATATCGATGCTACCATGAATGATGAAAAAGCAGCAGTGATAATCTCACCACCACCTCCGACACATACACTGTTATACCGGTATTTTGCTGGTTTCCATTTTATAGTACATATTTAAAACAGAAGGCAAAAATAAGAATGTATAGCCTGCTGAAGTGCTCATTGACAAGCTTATTAATTTCATTTACTATTTTTACTAGACTTGATGAAGTTGCTATTTATTGAATGTTTCATAGATTGTCTATAGTTCTAGTCGATAAGTTACATCATGTTGTTGTTCAAAATTAAAAAGTTATTGAATTGAATTGATATTCCATTATCTATACCTACTGGCATACCTACTGGCATACCTACCTAGCATTAGGTCAGTATTTAATGAAACAATATCGACCACAACAGCTGTTCGTTCTTCATTTATTATATCATTTTCGTTCTCGTGCTCCCTATCCATGTCGTTTTCGTCCTTAATGTTGTAATGTCTTTCCAAAATTATATTGCTTTCAATACCGATTATGTCATTTTCATCTTTCCTCCTTTTACACTTTATCATTTTGTAGCCGTCCGTCTCTCCAGTACTCTGCCTGGTTATGATATACGTACAGTTAACCTTCGCCGGCCTTGATAATCATTGAGCATAGTTCTCTACCTATAAATTTCAGTTAGACGTTTGGCTTTTTCTTATCGATGTTGGATCGTTCCTTCGCTGTAACACCTCCCCATACCGAGTGTTCCTTCTTTTCCTTTAGGCGGGCATCGGTATTCACATTACTATTTTCTCATTGGACTTTTCCGGAATTTCTTAATTGTCTATACGGTTCTGAGCCTGCTTAGTCCCTTCTTCACTATCCACATCTAATGTGTTTTCCTTTGAGATTAATTTCTCTGACTTCAAATATAAGAATAAATACTTATTTTTCTCCAAATTTTGTATGATCATATTTTCTTTAGCACCCCTCCTTGTGTTTTTTCTTCTAGTATTCCATTGGCCTGAATGTCACTACCACCACCACTTTCTTGAAATGTTTTCATTCCATTTCCTGACCGATTGAGCTAGATATTTGAGACGACATGTACGTGTTGTCTTCTGAAACGTCTATGTCGTATACATGCTTTAATTTGGATTTTCCGATTTGGTTATATCTTTCAAATGCGAGCGGCCTTTCTATCTTCTTATGTATGGTGTTTTCAGCAGATTTATCATCATGTGTAGTTCGTTATTTTGGCACCCTTTGATTGAGAGTGTCACTTGGCGCTTGGCGGAGTTTTATAATCTACTACATTTTCTCTCCATTGCGAACCCTCTATACCATGCTTGTAACAAAAAGACACATACCATAGTGACCACTGGTTTGACCGATGTGTGTATATAGAAAAATAGCAACATTGTAAAGACTTACTCCCTGCTGGTCAAATGCATATTCACTATATAAATTCATCAGACCAGGAACAAAACTCTTTGCCAAAGAAAAGTAATTTTAATTTCAAATCAATTTGCACTGGTATGCACAATTAATAATAAATGCATCCTTGACTAACAACCAGTTCCGTTTATGAATATATGGCCATAATCTAATTTAGTTACAGAACGACCTGAAACCAGCCAAGTTCGAAAAATGAATCAATAGATTATTAGCAAGATAACTAAAAGAAAATATTATCTTACAATTCAAAACGAAAAGAAATTTCCGAAAGAATTTTAGATCCCTGAATGTAAGTATCTCAGAAACATTGTCTACATTTACTTTGAATCATTCAAAATAACAACAGAATAGCAATTGAAAGTAAGATAAAATCATCATTCTTAATCTAATTTGCTTTACAATATACCTGCTGCTAATTCTAGCATTTAATACATTAAGCACTAAGGTGTATAAAACAAGTTAGTAGTAAAGGATAAGCTGAAGGTTATATTCATAGAGTTTCAATATGGGGATTCTTCCAAAGCAGTGCATGTTCGTACCTTTCTTAAACACTTGTAACTACCTTTTCGTGTAAGAATAAGATTAGACATGAGGTATTGACTAGTTGGTGTACTTGCCATCTACATAATGTGCGAATATTTTAATAAGGTATAAGAAGATAGTGAAAGTTCTTAATCTGGGCGCATTTAGTTGTATAATGATAGGTTAATGAATGCGTCGTCATTTAAATAATCTCATAGGTACGGAATAAACGTTCCTAATGAGTTACGTCAGTTAACCGTCAACTGCCATAAATGATACACTGATGCCTAGTTGCTCCTTTTTGACAAAGAGAACACACTACTTTAAATCACAGGTTTACGAATTGCGTTCGTTTATTTTCACACAGACGATAAATACTGTTATAAAAATTATAATCGTAACAGTAATTGCCGTTGTAATCATTTTTGATTGAATCCACATGTTTTAAAATGTATCGTCGTCCACTTGTATGAAGTAGGATAGGTTTTAGTTTGAACTAAATGTGCTATAAATAATATCAAAATATAAGGACATAGCGAGTGTGTGTAAAACACGAATGTTTGCCAAAGGAAATAAGGTCATCATGCAGACAAGAAGCACACACTTGCTTCATTATCAGCAAAGCGACAATAAAACCAGACATGTTATTATTGTATTCGCTATAGCCTGTCATTTCTGCACACATACATTTGAAATGAGATTTGGAGAGCACACCGTTGTGGCCTACGCTATTATGCAAAAGTACAATGTAATCCAGCTAATCAGGGGCAAATTTTAATTTCAACTGCATCTTTATCAAACACATCAACTCCGATTGTCGTATTGGACAGCAAATATATGAAAACAGATTACCGAGATGAATATAAAAGTAATAAATAAAACAAATAAGTATTTCTACTTGCATCTAATAAAACCCGATATCAAAATACTTTTTAAAATTTGTATTATTGAATTTCCTCTAAAACATGTACCAAAGTCATACCCAGTGGCGAACTCGTATCAGAGAGAATTGTCAACATTTGTACTTGTATACTTAGTGTATGGTGTCTGCTTTACAATTGGGTTCTAAGCCACAACGATTCCACATCATCATTTTCAATAGTCTGTGTACTTAGCCTTCATTCTTTGCAATATTTATAGAATCAATAGCAGAATAATACATACTTCCTAAATGTTATGCGCATAAGGTAACATTTTGAGCTTGTTTCTAAATTATTCGTTGAAGTTGAATGTAAATAAGTCAAGTTTAAAGGGCAGTTTCTTCTCAAAATACATGTTATTCAAATCAACAAATTATACTAGAAACTGCATGCCACGCGGATCGTGATAATTGTTCATCTGTGAAATACTATTTACCGTCTATCATCCATCCGGACATACATCAAACAGATAACATAATCATTTTCAAACGACTCCTTCCCAATCACGTTCAAATTTCGAAATAGATGTTGACCTAGCTGGTGTGTGTCGAACTAGAAAGTTTGTCAAAGGAAATAAGGTCATCACGCAGACCATTAGCTCACAATATCATTATTATCAACAACGCGACGATAAACCCAAACATGACGTTTTTGTATTCGCTAATGTTTGTCCATTCTGCACAGTTAGATTTGAAATGGGATTTGGAGAGCAAACCGGTGTGGCCTTCCCTATCTTGCACAAGAACAATGTAATCAATGTAATCAAGTTATTCAAGTGCACATTTTTATTCCAATTTCATCTCAGACACGTCGACTCAGATTGTGGTATTTTATCTGGAACCTATTGCAGAGCTGAATATAAATGTAATATATTCGAAAACTTCAGTATGTCTGGTTCCATCTTTTAATCCATATACAAAAATACTTTTTAAAAATTGCATCCTTAACTTTCTCCTAAAACAAATGCCAAGTGGCGGACACACATTAGAGAGAACCAACAACACGTTTTGTATACATATTGTATCTGCTTTAATACTGGTTTGTAAGCCACAACGATGCCGCATAATGTTATGCAACAGTCTGTGCACTTAAAACTTCATTCTTTGCAATGTTTAATGAATTAAAATCAAAAGAATAAATACTTGTTAAATATTATGCGCATATCATATCTTTACTTGAAAAGCAATACGGTACCATCTCAAACTATTTTCTAAATTATTCGCTGAAGTCTACAGTATATAAATGAAGTTTAATAGGCAGTGCCTTCCCAATATATATGTTATGCAAATCATGTAAACCTATACAATTATGAATTCAAAATAATCAACATATCATGTTACTTGGGTCATGTTAATTGGGCAACATTCTCAATTAATTATCTTCTGTACAGACATAAATCAAACAAAATTATATATTTTTCATTGGGAGTAGTATACCATGTAATAGCAGCTAATTGGTTCATATTGTGTATAGATGAGATTAAAGAGATTCCAAAGTGTCAAATATTTAATAAGTTTGCTTTCTCTTTATCTGCTGCAGCACAGAGGCGTAAATGTACAATTTAGAACGTTTTTCTTCAGTATAGTTATCATCACAGTTTAATGCATCCATTGGACCAAGAAGCATGTGCAGTGTTGAGTAATGCGATTGTCGACAGTTGATTGGTCTAAGGCAAGCAATTCACTTGCCAAACTCTCGCAAAGCATGCAATATAAAGATTGCGTGCTCTACAATGAAACTAATTTCCAAAACAGGTTATGATATAATTTCTAAGTACTGATGTCCCCTGAATTATTGCATTGGTGTAAAAGGAAAGCTCTTAGCTTAATCAAACCATTTAAAAGGAGTTGGAACGAAGGATATTGATTCTCCTATTTTAAAGAAAATTTAAAGAGTAATGATGTTATCCAACATAAAGGTGACATAAAGCAGTTAGACTTTACAATGAAAGGCATGTGAGAATGTAAAACCTACAAAATACAGTTTGGAAATTACCCAATAAATAAGAGATTGATCGGGTGTATGTTCTTAAAATCAGAAACGGAAAAGAGTGAAAAACAACATACGTTTGTTAAAACTAATACCAGATTTAAATTAAATATACATTCCAGTGAATTTCTCTATCCAATATATGTTTAAGGGCACTTTAATATTTCCAGTGACACTAATTACTTGTATTGAATAATTGGAACAATAAAAAGATTCCACCTCATCACTACTGGTCACCACATATAGTACACTTAAAATATGCTAGATGTTAATGCGCGAATGACATATTTGTATACTCGACCTCAGGTCATAATTAGCATTATCTAAAACGAAATCCTTTGCCTAATGGTAAATAACCTTACATATTTATTCTAATGTTTGCAATATAAAACCAAACACATGTAACATTAGCTTAGTTATTCTAAGCTTTGCGTTTTAAGCACGTATTTCTGGTAATCATGCATGTCTAAGTAGACGAGAATCCCTTACGTGTCTTCACTGCTACATGATGAGATACACATGTATTTTTTCACGTGTTTTACAAACATATGAATGTACAATGCTCATTAAACGAAATGGACATGTTGAAGAGAATTCATAGCGATCTTTTATTTTGTCCGTATAAAGTAAAATTTAATTTGAGAACAAATAAGTGACACGTTAGTAATTCCAAAACTATATGTGTGGTTAGGGTATCACGATGGAAACTTATGACCATCAGTCATTTGTCAGTAGAAGTAGACCTTTGAAGTCTCTCCACAAGGGTGTATTGACAACTAAATTGCACGTTTAATAATGATTTACTAGCTCTCATCCATTTAAGAATTATTTTGTATCATTCGTGTCTCCTTGCGTCAATTTATGGTATGTATTCATGCGTCAATCGTAAGATTGCCTGTATGTGTCTTCACAACTTCTCATCGACACATAAACATTCACTTCTATCAACATTTAGTTTATACATATGCATTTATAAAACTGATTGGACTGATCGAGTCTATTAACTTGATTTTCTGTTAGTCATGCATTGGTCAGTGGTCTGGACCCCATGCACTTTGAACATCATTTGTTTACTAATGCATTTATGGAAAGTATTCTCAGCTTCGTGTCTCTTGACACGGATTCCTGGCAATCATGGATGTGTCAGTACACAGTACATATGAATCCCTTACGTCTCATCACTGCTACTTAAAGACAGTTGAACATGTACTTGTCTTCACGTTTTATAGAAACTTGTGAATGTTCAATGCTCATTAGATTAAACGGGTCTGTTGAAGACAGTTCCTGGCGATCATGTATTTTATCCGTATTAAGTAACATTTAATTTCTTTTCACATCGGCATATCGGTTGCTCAAAACACCATTTGATAGCACATAAGTGACACGTTAGTAATTACAAAATTGTACGATTGTTTGTTATGTCGTGATAGAAACCTACGTAAATCATTAATGTTTCAGTCGAAAATTACATCTTATTTCTCTTCATGAGAGTGTATGTACAACTTAGATGCGCGTTTGAGAATGATTTACATACTTTAATCCATTTTGAAACAATTTGAATCATTCTTGTGTCTTGACGTGAGTTTATGGACTGTATGTATTCATCGGTCGATATTTTGCCTGTATGTATTATCAGAACTTCTTATAGATAGAGAAACATCATATTTTGTGACGTATGCGTTTTTTAATCTGATTGGACAGACTTCAATGTATGGCAGTCAAGCAGTTGTTAGTAGTTAGAAGCCAAATATATGTATTACCAAGAACTTGTATGACAGTGAAACATGCACATTTCTTAACGTTTTGGTCACATTTATGCCTTTATAGAATTCATTCGATGATTCGTGTCTCCTGAAGCAATTGTCTTGCATTCCTGAGTTAGTCAGTAGATTGGAACAAGCGATTGATACACATGCCTTTTGGACAACATTTTGTTGACTAATGCATTTAAGGAAAGTATTCTAAGATCTTAAGTCTCTTATTAAGAATTAAATTGCACCTTTGAGAATGATATACTGCCTCTAATCCATTTATGTATCACGTGTTATAATTTCTGTCTCTTGCCGTTAGTTTGTGGCATTGATGGATTCGTCAATCGTAATGTTCTCTTGATGTCTCTTTACAACTTCGTATCGATAGATAAACATCCAATTTTGAGAACGTTCTCCTGAGACATATGCATTTATTAAACTGACTGGACTGTCCTAGTCTCCTTGACCTCAATTTGTTGCTGTCATGGATTTGTCAGAGTAGTTAGGAACCCAATATATGTATTCATAACTACTTTATTAAATGTGCACATGCATGTTGTTTTACGCTTTCCAACGAAATATTCTTTACTAGACGTCATTCGATGATTTCGGGTTCTTGAAGCCAAGGACTGTCTCTCAAGAGTTTGTCAATATAAACGAATTGATTATATCTCATTTAAGAAAATGACTGTAAGGCATACCCTTTCAACAACAATTTGTTTACTAATGCATTTATGGAAAGCATTCTATACTTTGTGTCTCTTGACACGGATTTATATCAATCATTCATGTGCCAGTTGACACGGATTCCTTAAGTTTCTTCACTGCTACTTAAATACAGAAAAGCATGTACATTTATTCATATTTTGTCGAAACCGGTGAATATACAGTGAACTTTGGACGGAATAGGTCTTCTGAAGACAGTTCACGGTGATCGTGTCTTTGTCCGATTAAACTAATATTTTATCTCCATTCACATTTGCCTATTTGTTTCACAAAACGTCATTTGACAGCTAATACTTCAAATCTTAGTAGTTAAAAAACTATATGAGTTTTTGGTGTATGTTGAAAGAAATGCATGATCATGAGTCATATGTCAGTCGAATTAGACGTCTTAAGTCTCTTCACAAGAGTTTATTGACAAAACAAATGCACGTTAGGGAGTAATATATTGGCTCTAATCCATTTATATATCACTTTTGTATAATTCGTGTTTATTCATGTCAGTGTCTTCCCTTTATTTATCTTCACTACTTCATAACAATAAACATCCACTTTTGTGAACGTCTTCCTGAGACGTATGCATGTATTATACTGACTGGCTTGTCCGAGTCTCCTTTACTTCAATTTGTGGCAGTCATGCATGTGTCAGTAGATAGGAACCCAATATATATTTCACAACTACTTTATTACAGTTACACATGCGCATATCGCTACTCGTTGCAATAACATTTGCTATTATTAAAGTCTTTAAATGATTCCTGGCTAATGAAGCCAATCTCTGGCACTCATCAGTTTGTCAACGAAATGAATATATCCCTTCAAAATAAAAATGACTGCAACACATGCACTTTTAACAACATTTTGTTTACTAATGCATTTCTGGAAAGTATCATATGATTCGTGTCTCTTGACACGGATTTCTGGCAATCATGCATGTGTCAGTAGACATGAATCCATTTCGTCTCTTCCCTCCTACTTAAAGACAGACAAACATGTACTTTTCTTCACATTTTGAAGAATCATGTGAATGTACTATGCTCATTAGCAGAAATGGATATGTTGAAGACAATACCTGGCTACTATGCATGTGTCCGTTTAAAGTAACATTTTTTTTTTTTTTACATCTGCCTATTGGTTGCTTAAAACGTCATTTAAGAGCTAATAAAATAACCGTTTTTACACCAAATGTTATGAGTGGTTATTGTATCATGAAATAAAAGTATGACATAATCAGTCATTTGTCAGTTCAAGTAGACATCTTAAGTCTCTTCACATCAGTGTATTGGCAACTAAATTGCACGTTTGAGAATGATTTACAAGGTCTAATCCTTTTATGAATCAAGTTGTATCATTCGTGTCTCTTGACAATTTGTGGCAATTATGCATGCGTCGAACAAAAGGTTCATTTTATTTATGTTGACAACTTCTTATCGACAGATAAAAGGGCCACTTTTGTGGACGTTTTCCTGAGACGTACGAATTTATTAAACTGAACCTCTTGACTTCAATTTCTGCCAGTCATGCAGATGTCAGTAGATAGGAACCTAATTTATGTATTCACAACCACTTTTTTGACAGTTACATATGCACATGTTGTTCCCATCGATGCATGTATAGAACATATTCGATGAATCGTGTCTGCTGAAGCCAATGTATATCATTCATGAGTTTGTCAATAGATTGCAACTGAATAAATCTCTTAAAAACCAAAGGATTGGTAGACATGCACTTTGGACAACATTCTGTTGACTGATTCATTTAAGGAAAGTATTGTAAGCTTTTAAGTGTATATATCCACGGATTTCTGGTAAACAAGCATTTGTCAGTATAAATAAATCCTTTATGTCTCCTCACTGCTACTTACAAACAAATACATATGTACATTTCTTCAAGTTTTGTTGAAACTTGTGAATGTACGATGCTCTCTAAACGTAATGTGAAAGTTGATGACAATTCCTGGTTTACCGTCTATTTGTCCGATTAAAGTAAAATTGTATTACCTTTCACATCTGCCTATTGCGTGCTCAAACCGTCATCTGAGAGCTAGTAAATGAAACGTTAGTAATTTTTTCAGACCTATTTGAGTATTTGGTCTAACATGTTAGACACGTATGACCATCATTCTTTTTCAGTTGAAGTTGTCATCTTAAATCGTTTCAAAAGAGCATTTTGACAACTAAATTGCACCTTTTTTAAACTTGTACTCGCTCTACTCCATTTATGAATCACTTTGTATAAATCGTGTCTCTTGATGTCAGTGTTTGGCATTTATGCATCCGTCAATCGAAATGTTACCTATATATCACTTCAAACTTCTTATCGAAAGATAAACATTCACTTACGTGAACGTTTTCCAGAGACAAATGCATTTTATTAAACTCTCTCGACTGTCTGAGTCTCCTGACTTCTATTTATGCCAGTCATGCATATGGCATTATATATGAACCCAATATATGAATTCAGAACTACTTTATCATAATTACAAATGCGCATCTCTTAACACTTTGCACCCATATTTGCTTTAATAGAAGTCATTCGATGATTCTGGGAACATGAAGCCAAAGTATGGCATTCATGAGTTGGACAATATAAATGAACTGATTGCATCTCTTCAAAACAAATGACTGTAATTCATGCACTTTCGATAACCTTATGATACAAATCCATTTATGGAAAGTATTATATGCTTCGTGTGTCTTGACACGGATTTCTGTCAATCATGCACGTGTTAGTAGACATGAATCCCTTATGTATCATCACTGCTACTTAAAGACAGAAGAACATGTACTTTTCTTCACGTTTTGTAGAAAATTGTGAATGTTCAATGCTCATTATATTAAACGGGTCTGTTGAAGACAGTTCCTGGCGATCATGTATTTTATCCGTATTAAGTAGCATTTAATTTCCTTTCACATCGGCATATCGGTTGCTCAAAACATCATTTGAGTGAGCATAAGTGAAACGTTAGTAATTCCAAAATTGTATGATTGTTTGTTATATGATGATAGAAACCTACGTAAATCATTCATTTTTCAGTCGAAAATTACATCTTATTTCTCTTCATGAGAGTGTATGTACAACTTAAATGAGCGTTTGAGAATGATTTACATACTTTAATCCATTTTGAAACAATTTGAATCATTCTTGTATCTTGACGTGAGTTTATGGAATGTATGTATTCCTCGGTCGATATTTTGCCTGTATGTATTATCAGAACTTCTTATCGATAGAGAAACATCATATTTTGTGAATGTTTTGTTTAGACGTATGCGTTTTTTAATCTGATTGGACACACTTCAATTTATGGCAGTCAAGCAGTTGTTAGTAGTTAGGAACCAAATATATGTGTTACCAAGAACTTGTATGACAGTGAAACATGCACATTTCTTAACGTTTAGGTCCCATTTTGTTTGCTAATGCATTTATGGAAAGGATTCTAAGCTTCGTGTCTCTTGACACGGATTTCTGGCAATCATGCACGTGTCAGTACACATTAATCCCTTACGTCTCATCACTGCTACTTGAAGACAGATAAACATGTACTTATCTCCACTTTTGTAGAAACTTGTGAATGTACAATGCTCATTAGATTAAACGGGTCTGTTGATGAAAGTTCCTGGCGTAGATGTATTTCATCCATATAAAGTACCATTTAAATTCTTTTCACAACGGCATATCGGTTGCTCAAAAGCATCATTTGAGAGCACATAAATTGCTCGTTTGAAAATGATTTAGTCTCTAATCCATTAATGAAACACTTTGCATCATTCGTGTCTCTTGAGGTCAGTTTGTGAAAGTCATATATTCCTCGGTCGATATGTTGCCTTTATGTCTCTTCACAGCTTCTTATTTATAGAGAAACATCTAATTTCATGATTTTTTTAAGACATATGCGTTTATTAAATTGATTGGACTGTTCGAGACTCTTGACAATTTCTGGCAGACATGCAATTATCAGTAGTTAGGAAGAAATTTGTGTGTTACAAACTACCTTATGAAAGTTACACATGCACATTACCTAACGTTTTGTTCCGATTAATGCATGTTTATAACTCATTCGATGAGTCATGTCTCCTGAGGCCAATGTCTTGCATTCATGAGTTTCTCAGTCAATTGGAACTGTTTAAATCTCTTGAAAACAAGGGATTGGTAATAATGCACTATATACAACATGTTGTTACTAATGTAATTATGGAAATTGATATATGCTTCGTGTGTCTTGATACGAATTAGTGTTTAGGAACCCATGCACATTGGACAACATTATTTTGTTTACTAATCAATTTGAAGAAGTTATTCTAAGCTTTGTTTTTTAGCACGGATTTATGGGAATCATGCATGTGTCTGTTGACTTGAATCCATTACGTATCTTCAACGCTACATAAAGACAGATAAACATGTACTTTCTTTGCGTGTTTTAGAAGCATATGAATTTACAATGCTCATTAAACGAAACGGACATGTTTAAGAAAATTCCTTGTTATCTTATATTTTGTACGTATAAAGTAACATTTAATTTCTTTTCGCATATGCCTATTGCTTGCTCAAAATGTAATTTGGGACCAAATAAATGACACTTTAGTAATTCCAAAGACTGTATGTTTGTTGTATGATGAAAGAAACTTACGTTCATCATTCATTTGTCAGTCAAAAACAACATCTTTTTTATCATCACAAGAGTACATGGGAACTAAATTGCTCGTTTGAGAATGATTTACAGTCTCTAATTCATTTTTGAAACACTTTGCTTCATTCGTGTCTCTTGACGTCAGTTTGTGGAATTTATATATTCCTCTGTCGATAAGTTGCGTTTATATATCTTAACAACTTCTTATGTATAGAGAAACGTCTAATTTTGTGAACGCTTTTTTTTAGATATATACGTTTATTAAATTGCTTGGAATGTTCTTGACTCTTAACTTCAGTTTATGGTAGTCATGCAATTGTCAGTAGTTACGAATAAATGTACGTGTTAACAACTACTTTATTACAGGTACACATTCACATTACCTAACGTTTTTTTCCCATTAATGCATGTATATAAATCATTCGATGTTTCTTGCCTCCTGAACCCAATGTATTGCATTCGTGAGTTTGTAATTATATTGGAAATAATTGGAAATGATTAAATATGTTATAAACAAGGGATTGGTACACATTGAGGGGTGCAAGGTCTGGGCCTGACGTCCCGCTTGCCAAAGAGAAGTGAAGCGTCTCTCATAGCCTCTCCTTTCCAGGTGTAGTGATCGCTACAGGACCACTCTCTTGCTATGATGGACAGGCGGTTACTTGCATACAGCCTCTCCTACGCTATTGTGTCCACAACAGCACCTTCACGTGGGGCCCCTTGTTTTCACAGAGGCTGTTGTGTGGCGCGACCGAGTGCTCGGCGTTATAACTGGGAGGGCACACTGGGCTCATTAGCCTTGGCAGGCAGCCAGTGTAAGAGAAGGGAAACTCTGACTCCAAACCCGGGTAGATGAAGCTCGTTAGCCTGGTCAAGGCAATTTTTCTAGGAGAAGAAAACTCTGATTGAAAATAAATGGTTGCACTGCCTCGTGGATATCTTCGGGAGAAGGAAAGGCTGCGGGAGTAAACCCAGACAGAAAATCCGGAGTGGAGCCCCCAAGGCGGCTGGATGTCGACTACGACTTCCTTCCGACATCTCCTGCATCCATAATGGGGCAAGATGTCATGCTCAGCACTCCTTTGGAGCCAACCAGCAAGGACGAGAGGGGGATCCTGAAGCCTGGACAACCCAGGATCTCCATATTCCACGCCCAGGATTGCGTCCTAGAGAGGTCACTCCAGTCTCGCTACTAAGTGAGGAAACAACATGGAAGCTGACAGTTTACGGGTTATAAGTCCCACCCGATTGGCGTAGGGAAGGTGCGCCACGGGTCAGCTTTGACGGTGGGACGGATCATCGTGTCCTACTGGCCAACTACCGCCCGCCTCAAGACAGGCAGCCCCCGGCTGACCCGCCATCGTCTGCCTGCTCCAGTGGGTGTCTGGAGTTCAGTGTCTTGCTTAACATGACAAGCAGACAAAAATTTCACACCAGACAGAAATAAAAAAAAACGAATAAAGAAGACTCCAACTCTTCGATTTGCAAGCTGGAATGTGCGCACTATGTGTACAGGCATCTCCGATGACCTCAGAGAAGTGGATGACACCAGTAAAACGGCCATAATCGATATAGAACTCACCAAGCTAAATATCAGCATAGCTGCCATCCAGGAAACTAGACTGGCCTCTAATGGCTCCCTCAGAGAGGAAAACTACACTTTATTCTGGAAGGGTCGCGAACCTGAGGAGTCCCGTCAGCAAGGAGTGGGCTTCGCCATCAAATACAATCTTCTGGACTTGGTAGAACCTCCGACAGGGGGCACTGAGCGTCTCTTGTCCATCCGCCTCACAACTACTGCAGGTCCTGTCAACATCATTAGTGTCTACGCCCCCACCCTCTCGTCTTCAGAAGATACCAAAGATCAGTTATATGGGCAGCTGGATGAACAGATTAAAAGATTCCCCAAACACGAATCTTTTTTCTCCTCGGCAACTTCAATGCCAGAGTAGGTGAGGATCACGAATCATGGCCTACCTGCCTCGGATATCATGGTACTGGAAAGACCAACGAAAAAGGTCAGAGACTGCTGGAGCTGTGCACCTACCATGGCCTGTGTATAACAAACACTTTTTTCAAGTGTAAGTCACAACACAAAGTGTCATGGAAACACCCCAGATCCCATCACTGGCACCAACTTGACTTGGTCATCACCAGGCGCTCTGCCCTTAACAGCGTCCTCTCCACCTGAACTACCACAGTGTAGACTGTGACTCCGATAATGCCCTCGTGAACAGCAGGGTGAGACTACAGCCAAAGACACTACACCGTTCAAAACCAAAAGGACACCCATGCATAAACACCGCACAGATGTCGGTTCCTTCCAAGGTACAGGAGTATGTGTCCGCCTTGGACAAGGCTCTCCAGGACCTGCCAGAACACGACGCCACAACCAAGTGGAACGCCATGAAGAGTACCATCTACAAAACAGCCATATCCACGTTTGGCAAAAAGGAACGACCCAGTCAGGACTGGTTCAACCCACACCTAACAAGGATGGAGCCACTAACCGAGGAGAAACGAAAAGCCTTTATAAGGTACAAAAAATGCCCCAATGAACGGACGCATGCTGCTCTTAAACGTGCTCGAAGCAACACCCAACGCATCGCGAGACAGTGCGCGAACGAGTACTGGCAACAACTGTGTGATGGAATCCAGCGCAGTGCCGAGACCGGAAACATAAAAGGTATGTACAATGGCATCAAGAAGGTTCTAGGTCCTACAGTGAAAGGGGTCGCTCCCCTGAAATCCATGATGGGAGAGAAGATCACAGACCGTGGGCAACAGATGGCCAGATGAGTGGAGCACTACTCAGAGCTATACTCTCGTGAAACGGTGGTCACCGAAGTAGCCCTCAGCAGCATAAAGAATATTCCCATCATGGAGGAGCTCGATGAAGTGCAAACCTTAGAAGAGCTCAGCAAAGCAATTGACTCCTTACCAAATTACAAAGCACCAGGTAGTGACAGCATCCCGCCCGAAGCTATTAAATGTGGGAAACCATCACTTCTCCAACCATTGCACGAACTACTCTGGGAGGAAGGAGCAGTCCCCCAAGAAATGCGTGATGCCACGATTGTGACCCTTTATAAAAACAAGGGCTACCGCCGTGACTGCAATAATTACAGAGGGATCTCGCATCTGAGCATCGTTGGTAAAGTGTATGCCCGCATCATACTAAACAGGTTGCAGAAGCTGAAAGACCGTGTGTACCCAGAATACCAGTGCAGCTTCAGAGCAGGCAGGTCGACAACAGACATGATCTTCTCTTTACGACAACTCCAAGAGTACAGCAGAGAGCAAGGTCAACCACTCTACATGATGTTCATAGACCTCACCAAGGCCTTTGACTTAGTCAGCAGAAAAGGCCTTTTTGAAATTCTCAGTAAGATTGGTTGCCCTTCAAAACTCCGCAGCATGATAATCTCTTTCCATGAAGATATGAAGGGAACAGTCCTGTATGATGGATCCTCCTCAACCTCCTTCCCAGTTAACAGCGGGGTGAAGCAGGGCTGCGTTCTGGCACCAACCCTATTCGGGATCTTCTTCTCCTTGCTTCTGTTCTACGCCTTTGACTCGTCCACTGATGGCATATATATATACACACCAGGTCCGATGGGAGGCTGTTCAACCTGGCACGACTGCTCTCAAAGACGAAATTAAAGGCTGTGCTCATCAGGGAGATGCCTTTTTTCAGATGACGAGGCTCTTGTGGCACACACTGAGGAAGCTCCTCAGAGACTGGGAGGCCGTTTTGCTGATGCCTGCATACAGTTTGGACTCACCATCAGCATGGAAAAAACAAAGGTCAACGTGCAAAATATCACCATTGCCCTTAAAATCGAAATCAACGGTGTAACCTTGGAACCAGTCAACAACTTTACCTACCTGGGGTCAACAATCAGCAACACTCTCTCGTTCGATAAGGAGCTGGAAAGTAGGCTTGGAAAGTAATATACCATCATGTCACGACTGACCAAGAGGGTATGGGAAAACAACGCGCTGACAGTGCAAACCAAAGTCAAAGTTTACCAAGCCTGCATTCTCAGCACCCTTCTCTATGGAAGTGAGACCTAGAATACCTACATGAGGCAAGAGCGTCTGCTCAACTCCTTCCATATACGGTGCCTTAAACGCATCTTGAAAATCAGCTGGCAAGACCGTGTACCAAACAGCGAAATTTTGCAGCGTGCAAACACCCACAGCATGTTTTCCCTTCTGAGCAAACGTCGCCTTCGATGGCTGGGACACGTCCGAAGCATGGAGGATGGGGGGCTGCCAAACTACATCCTATATGGACAGCTGGCCACTGGCACAAGAAGAGTCGGCCGCCCCTCATTCCGTTTCAAGGATGCATGCAAGAGGGACCTGAAGGCATGTGACATCGCACCTGATGGCTGGGAAGTGCTGGCTGAGGACCGAGGCACCTGGAGACTGACAGTAAATTAAGGTATTTTAGTTGTTGATACGAGGAGAGGTCAGTTGGCAGCAGAGAAACGTGCCAGAAAGGGCCACGTGACAGCCACCACAGGAACTATGGCTTCCCAGCATGTCTGCACAAACTGCAAGAGGGACTGTCACTCACGAATAGGTCTCCACAGCCACAACAGACGATGCCAACAACCCAGAGATAGATGACACACTAAGGCGCCAATGAATGAATGGATGAATGGTACGCATGCACATTGGAAAACATGTTGTTGCTAATGCATTTATGGAAAGTGTTCTATGCTTCGTGTGTCTTAATACAGAATTCTGGCAATCATGCATGTGTCAGTAGACATGAATCCATCACGTCTCTTCACTATTAATTAAAGACTTATAAACATGTACTTTTCCTCACATTTTGTAGAAACATGTGAATATACAATGCTCATAAGATGAAATCGGTCTGTTGAAGACAATTCATCGCGACCATGCATCTATCCGCTTAAAGTAACATCATTTTATTTATGTTCACATCTGACAATTGGTTGCTTAAAACGTAATTTGAGCGGTAATAAACGAAACGTTAGTAATTCCAAAAATGTATGTGTTGTTAGTATCTCATGAAAGAAACGTATGACCATCAGTCATTTGTCAGTAGAAGTAGACATCTTAAAGCTCTTCACAAGAGTTTATTGAGAACTAAATTGCACTTTTGAGAATGATTTACTGGCTCGATTCGATTTATCAATCCCTTTGTATCATTCGTGTCTCTTGACGTCAATTGGTGGCATCTATGCATGCCTCAGTAAACAGGATCCATTTATGTCTCTTCTCAACTTCTTATCGATAGATAAACATCCACTTTTCTGAATGTTTTCCTGTGACGTATGCATTTATTAAACTGACTGGACTGTCAGTCTCCTCACTTCAATTTATGTCAGTCTTATGTTTGTCAGTATATAGGGACTCATTATATGTATTCAAACCTACTTTTGCACAGTTACACATGCACATTTCTTAATGTATTGTTCCCATTTATTCATATATAAAACTCATTCGATGATTTGTATCTCTTCATCATAAAGTCTAACATTCATCAGTTTGTTTGTAGATTAGAACTGATTAAACCTCTTTTATTGACTAATGAATTTAAGGAATGTATTCTATGCTTTATGTCTCTTTACAAGGCTTTCTGGCAACAATCATTTGTCAGTAGACACGAATGTTTTTCTTCTCATCAATGCTACTTAAAAGCGAATAAACATGTACATTTCTTTATATTTTGTTGACATGTGTCAAAATATGATGCCATTTGGACGGAATGGGTGTTTTGAAGACAATTCCTGGTGACAGCGCATTTGTCCAAATAATGGAACATTTTATTTATTTTCACATCTACCTGTTAGTTGCTCAAAACGTCATTTAATAGCTAACAAAAAAAGAACGTTGATAATTTTAAAAATATATGAGTAGTATATCATGTAAGATTCTTATGACCATCATTCATTTGTCATCTAAAAGCGCTTCACAAGAGTATATTGACAACATTATCGCACGTTTGATAATGATTTACTGGCTCTAATCCATTTATTAGTCACTTTGTATAATTTGTCTCTCTTCACATCAGTTTGTAACATTTATGACTGCGTCAATCGAGGATTTATCTTTATAACTCTTCACAATTTCTCACATATAGACAAAGATACACTTTTTTGAACTTTCTCCTGAGACGTATGCATTTATTAAACCGACTAGACTGTCAGACTCTCCTGGCTTCAATTTATGTCATTCATTTGACGGTAGATAGGAAACCAAAACCTGTATTCATAACTACTTTATTACAGTTACAGATGCGCATTTATTAACGCTTTGCACAAATATTTGCTTTAATAGAAGTCATGCGATGATTCTGGGCTCAAGAAGCCAACGCCAATCATTCATTTGTTTGACAATAGAAACGAACTGATTGTACCACTTCAAAAGAAATAACTGTAACTCATGCACTTTGGACAACATGATGTTACTAATCCAATTATAGAACGTATTATATGGTTCGTGTGTCTTGACTGGGATTTCTGGCAATGATTCATGTGTCTGTAGACATTAATCCTTCACGTCTCTTCACTGGTACTTAAAGACAGATAAACAAGAACTTTTCCTCACGTTTTGTAGAAACTTGTTAATGTAAAATGCTCATTGGACAAAATGGATATGGTGAAGTCAATTCCTGGTGACTATGTATTTGTTCGTTTAAAGTAACAGTTTATGTTCATATCTGCCTGTTGGTTGCTTAAAAAGTTATTTGGGAACTAATACATGAAACGTTAATAACTCCAAGACTATATCAACGGTTAGTGTACTATGACAGAACATATGATCATCATTCATTTCTCAGTCGAGGTAGACATCTTAGATCTTTTCACAAGAATGTATTGAAAACTAAAATGCACTTTTGAGAATGATTTACTAGCTCTGATCTATTTATCAAATTTATTTTGTGTCATTCGTTTCTCCTAATGTAAATTTGAGTTATTTATTCATGCGTCAATCGAAACATGGCTTTTATGCATTAATGGAACGTAATCTAAGCTTCGTGTCTCTTAACACGAATTTATGACAATCATGGACATGTTAGTAGACATGAATCCCTTACGTCTCATCACTCTACTTAAAGACAGATAAACAAGCACATGCATTTGTCTTTTTTCACGTTTTGTAGAAACTTGTGAATGTACAATGCTCATTAGATTAAACGGGTATGTTGAAGACAATTCCTGGAGATCATGTATTTTATCCGTATTAAGTAACATTTAATTTCTTTTCAGATCGGCCTTTGTGTTTCTCAAAACATCATTTGAGTGCACATAAGTGACACGTTAGTAATTCCAAAATTGTATGAGTGTTTGCTATTTCATGATAGAAACCTACGTAAATCATTCATTTTTCAGTCGATATTTACATCTTATTTCTCTTCATAGGAGTGCATGGGCAACTATAATGCGCGATTGATAATGATTTGCACATTTTAATCCTTTTCATGAAACACTTACATAATTGTTGCATTTTGTCGTCAGTTAGTGGAATGTATGTATTCCTCAGTCGATAGGATGCCTCTATGTCTCTTCAAACATCTTATCGATAGAGAAACATCTAATTTTGTGAATATTTGGTTTCCACGTATGCGTTCTGTAATCTGATTGGACTGACTGAAGTTTCTGACAGTCATGCAGTTGTTAGTAGTTTGGAGCCAAATATATGTGTTAACAAGTGAATGACAGTGAAACATGCACAATTGTTAACGTTTTGTTCGCTGTAAAGCATGTATAGAGCTTATTCGATGATTCGTGTCTCTAGAAGCCATTGTCTTAGGGTTAGGGTTAGGGTTAGACGTATGCATTTTTGAAATTGACTGGACTGCCGACTCTCCTGACTTCAATTTATGGCAGACATGTATTTGTCAGTAGATAGGAACCCAATACATGTAATAACTATTTTATTACAGTTACAGATGCGCATTTCTTAACGCTTTGCACTCATATTTGCTTTTATAGAAGTCATTCAATGATTCTGGGCTCTTGAAGCCAAAGTCTGGCATTCATTAGATTGACAATAGTAATGAACTCATTGTATCTCTTCAAAACAAATTACTGTAAATAATGCACTTTTGACATCATTATGTTACTAATCCATTTATGGAAAGTATTTGCTGCTTCGTGTGGGTTGACACGGATTTCTGGCAATCATGTATGTGCCTGTAGACATGAATCCCTTACCTCTCTTTCAGTTTTTTCAGTTTCCGTTGATATTTTTTCAGTTTGTGTTGCTAGTTTTTCAAGTACAGGAATAAGAACCTATTCTTGTATTTTACATTCCTTAGGAACATCTCCGTATATAGCTCGCTCAGAGGCTGATATCATCCCTTTCATTGGAGTTCTAATAGATCTAAATAAATCTTCAGATCTCACAGTAAAATCCGTTTGTAAACTCTGTCTTGCTTGTAGTTTATTCCTGACAGAGTTACGGATTGGTATAAATCTCTTAATTGAATCTAGTCGCTCACGAGGCCAATCTAGTTATTACAGCTTCGTTGACCACGA
This sequence comes from Unio delphinus, assembly GCA_029339505.1. Classification (NCBI taxonomy): domain Eukaryota; kingdom Metazoa; phylum Mollusca; class Bivalvia; order Unionida; family Unionidae; genus Unio; species Unio delphinus. The sequence goes on along the minus strand of JAQISU010000351.1, from coordinate 1,895,214 downwards.
TTGAATCAGTAAAGCAATTTAAAATTTGAATAATGAAAATCAAAACTTTTCCAGAGATTTTCATGTACGATGTAGTGATTTTCTCATCACAGATAGACAAGCACCAAAAAAACCCATTTTTCAGTTAATGTATTTTCGTGTTGTTTGATCAATTATATACCCTCTATTTGCAGTGATGTATTTATAATGTCAAATCTTTTGTTGTATCCAGCTGTTTTTGTTTCATTTTTTTTAATTAACCCCCGTATATTTCTAATCTTAGAATTAACTTCCTTTTTCAATTCATAATCTCGGCACAATTCTTTTCGTATTTCTTCCACGATAGTAGATAACGGGACAAACACACTTACGTCACTACAGCATGCAAGAGAATCGCGAATAGAATTCTGGATTTTTTTTATCAGAGCACACTTCTTTGGCAGCATATGTTTGTTAGTTATAATACCGTATTCTATATTTTGAAAGTCAGACATAATTTGGTCAGGGTTTAAATTATCACGTAATTTAATATCTTGGCTATGCAATTTTGAAATTTCAGCTACAATGTTATTCATTTTTTTCAGAATTCATATATGATAATACATATTTCAAATACAAAAAAATATATATTTTTTTTCAAAAATGAACCTTGTCCGTGATAAGGTGTTTGCCATCTTAGCACGTTCAGAGATAGTATTATACAATTATAAACAATGATATGTGACACCTGTCCGTGATAAGGTGTTTGTCATCTTAGCACGTTCAGAGATATTATTATAAGATTCTATACAATGATATGTGAACCCTGTCCGTGATAAGGTGTTTGCCATATTAGCACGTTTAGAAATATACGATGAACCCCATTTGGGCGTCTCAGTTGTGATTTCATCGGAGACGCCCAGAGATTAAATATATACGACAATACATCTCATAGGGTCCGGTCAGGTGTCTTCACATCTAACAATACCTAGAGTTATCAAGAAGCATATTCCCGCGAGTGAATCTAACTCATTAAATAACTGGTTAGAATCACAAGAGGGTATTTTAGTGAATGGACATATAGGACGGTACATTTATATATATATATATATATATATATATATATATATATATATATATATATATATATAGATAGATAGATAGATAGATAGATAGATAGATAGATAGATAGATAGATAGATAGATAGATAGATAGATAGATAGATAGATAGATAGATAGATAGATAGATAGATAGATATATATATATATATATATATATATATATATATATATATATATATATATATATACAATGATAGGATGACACGGGCGGGTTTACATTCATATGTCATATGTCAATCATACAACCAAAATAAAATCCCAGGTTGTATGAACACAAAAAGTATCCACACACCGTGGATAGTGTGTGGGTTGTATGATTGGTCACGTATGATCTTCGACGCTAAAGCCCAATTATATAACAGACGATATGGTATATAAGCTGTTTAATACACGAAAGTAAAAACAGTTGTGCGATTTTTTATTATTTCATACATTAATACTTAAAGCAAGACGATTATTTAAAAGGAAACACTAAAACAAAGAATACAATTGTCTGTAAAAACTATATATTTGATTTGTTTTCTTACAAAACAGATAACTAATTATTCCCGCTTAATCACAATCAAAGGGAGATAACCCATCAAAATTAGGTGACACAATCTAGGGGAGATAACTATGTTATATCTAACCGAGTTATCTCCGCAGGTGTTATATAACATGATTAGACATAAACGAACTGTATTTTTTATCCAGTCTCTTTTGAAAAAGCCGAATTTTGTACTCGTTCTGCAAAAAATTGTACTGAGGGTATGCAAATATTGAAATATTTACCGGCTTCATTCATATATTGGAATATTTTTTCTTCGTTAGATACAGTATTAAATGATTTTATATGCCTCGCTTTTTTCGAGTATTTCCCAGACTTTCCTCGTTTTAAATTCTTACTTTGAATCGGAATCAATATGATCGATATGATCGATAACAAAACCATCCCTGATTATTCTATTAAACACATCGAATACGAATCTGTGACGATAATAATTTTTCTTCCCAGCAGTAAACATCAAATACCCTCGATTAGTCACAAAACCAACTGGCTTCTTCAATCTGCGGTTTCTGATAATACCATCACGGGACGCTTCATAGTTTGGAATCTCGGGATGTGGTTGGAATTATTGATTCATTTATATTATTGTTTGTCTAATTCATTGTTTGGTTGAATTATTACATTTGGAAATCGCTGAATATAATCTTGAGAGGTTCTTATAATTTTGTTCTTGACAACGTCAGAAGTAGAGTCATTGATGGAATCTTTGATGGAATTTTTAACGGAATTGTTGATTCTCTTATCATAATAACGCTTCAGCTCTCTGTATCGCTTACCACCACAACCGAGACACAATTGTGATATTCCTCTAACCGCTACCCCACATCGAAAGCAGGGTAAAGGCCTAAAAATTCCGTTGCGAACGTTTTGCATATGATACCCACATAACTCCTTTCTGCATGATTTGTTACACGGGGTTGTTGATCCAATCATAAGCCATTTGCAGTGATTCATTATATATAAATGTCTTATTTAAATACTAGTTTTAATTATATGACTGAGGAATTCGAGAGATTATAAGCAATTAAGCCCTACATAAATATTAAATTCAATCTCGATAGAACCCTCAAAGATGTGCCAAAACGAGCAATATATGATAACCGCTTGATAAAAAAAAATTGTGACTGTGCTGTTGAATTCAAGCATGATGGAGCATATCATAGCTGGTCAACATTTCGAATTGATGGTGTTGTTGATGCCACCATGAACGATGAAAACGCAGCTACGATAATATCACTACTTGACAGTAAAAAAAGTATTTTTTTAGAGTGAAATTCATTACCCGTGTAGAATCATGCGGTTGGATTATACGAGACAAATTTGAACCAATTCTCAAAGACAAGAAAACAGTCGTTGTTAGCCGTGATTCTAAGCCGGGTCTGTTGACTGGAATTGACAAACCATACTATAAACGAGCATACCCTGAAACAGCAGTTGTTTATGGAATATATCCGTTAAATGAAAAACCTGATATAGGAAAACTAAAACCAATGAAATACTCATCGCGGAGTAACTTTTAGCGATATAGTAAATAGTGAAATTAGAAACATCACTGAGATTTCCAATAACCGTTATGACGATAGCCGGAAAAGTATTATATAAATCAAAATATAACAAAAATGGAACCCCAAATAAAATTATTGATGATAACGAACACGTATGGACATATGCGGGCACAATATTTCCACGCAACAGAAGAATTAAGTATATATCTGACGAATTCTTCGGAGAAGAATTTTCCAGGGATGGTTTTCTCGTTGAAGAGAAACTATTCGATGCTATTGCGCATTTAAGTAAAAACGACCCCTTGTCAGTGTGGTTACTTCGCAGCGCTGAAAATCAAACGGATATTTTGATCAGGTTGTAAGACCAAATGGTGAATTATACCGCACTGAAGCGTTTCACATAAAGATGAAAAAAATCCAGCTAGTGGATTTTTAACATGTGGAGAAGCGACCGATGATGAATAATTATTGACAAACTGTTTTACAATTCCATCGGTTGCAGCTCATTTTGCAAGAAAGAAAAAAGCAAGGAAACAAACACGAACTGAATTCTTGCAAGATATTGAGGCTAGTTGCCTCGAATATAATCATGGCGGTTTATACAGTAACAAATACGACCGTGAAAGTATCATTTCTGTTGATATGGTTGTTTGTTATCCAGCGAGGTTTCTTGGTTATGGAGAGTGTACTGAGAATTTTAAAAGATTTGGACACCCCGACCATGAAATGACTCGTGTTGCGATTAATGGACCACTGCCTGATTTTGATTTAACCGGTTTTGTAGTATCATTTGAATTCGCAGCAGGACTTCATCGCGCTTGCTATATTTTGGATTGTTAGACACATGTTTGAAAAGAAGTGGCTGACGATAGCGTTATTACGGTTCATGATTGATACAAAAATGTTAATTTCTTTGACAGTCAGTGAAGCAATTATATCATATCGGAAACAAACTAATGTCTGATGACCAAAACCAGAACGTCTTGATAGCATAATTGGCGAATCCAGAAAACATATTCAGGCAGATGAAAAATATATCATTGAGTGGTCCAAACGGGTATCTAATCAAAGAAACAGTGAAGCAAAAAATCTCGGCAGAAGAATAATTGGAAAATTGACTCAGGGAGGGAAAAAGTCTGACTATAAAAGATATTCTTCATGGTTGATTATAGATAACACCGAATATGACTTTGTAATTGCAGATAAAGTATCTAAAAACATATCTGTGGATCTCAAGGACGCCTTCCTGTCCGATGGAACAAAATTGGGTAAAATTGTTACTTACAGTGACGGTTACAGTTCTCCGTATACACATTTGAGGTCGTCTATTATGGGTTATGCTTGTATCAATTTAATTTCAATGATAAATAGATTTCATGACATTGCAGTTAGAATTGCAGTTGATTCATTTAATATTGACAAAAGTACATCAACGAGGTGACTAGCGGTAGCAAACCTACTGGTGACGAGCACTGGGGTACATGGAAAATTAAAAAGGAAACACTGCGTGATTATTCTGATTCAATGTGAAATAATCAGAGAAATAATTCTTGAAACTCCCATGGAGGAATTTTGGGAAGCATGGGGACCAAATGATTTTGTAGCAGCAAGTAGAAAGATAATCAGAGACACACTTCAGAGAAAGTTGTTTGAATTACACAAAGAAAAATTTCCAACACTTCCATCGCTATTCTGTTATAGACCCTCAGATAAACGAAGGCAGAATATTGAAGTTGAAATTCCAGTACGCCTGACAGAGTCAGGAACGGAAAAACAAACACTAGTGTGAAATGATATTGTGCTGGTGGATATCAGTGCTGTCGAAGACGCATTGCGTGCTGATAAATCGCCATGGACGCTTGGTTACGTAACGACGATACATTCCTCACAGGGATTAACTATATCGGATACAATTGTTTGGATAGTCGATACTCGCATTGAGTTGTCAAATTTAGTATATCTTGCAGTATCCAGAGCACGGCGAGTAAATCAACTTCGAAGAATTGTGTTAGATGATGACACAACAATGGATGATATTGATGTCAAAAGTATTGATAAAAAACTCTCCGGTTACAAACAACAAGACAAAAGAAAAACAACGAGAATTTGATATTGATGCCGAATTAATAATCGCGTTGAAGCACCAACATAATAATCACTGCAATTGTATAATGTTGGCAGTATTCGGATAAAGATCCTCGCCAATTTACCGTAGACAGAAAAAATAACAGTATCGGTCATGTCAGCGATAATGTTATGTTGACTTGTCTTGAGTGCAATAGACGAAACGGCACTAGTTAAGACCACGCGGCGGTAATTGAGTATCGTCAGGAATCACTTGTAGTTGTTCGCGTGTAAACCCCCGCTGAGGGGTGGTTGAATCCAATATATAGATTGGTTGTCTACCAGTTGATCGTGTTATAGTAGATATTTTATGCGTAGTGACACTCCAAATAGGATCAGTAGCCCTTTTTTACCACCTTCAAGCTCTCCTGGTTCATATAAATATCTCACGGTGACAATGCCAATAATTGACTGAGAAACGCAAGTGTTTCGTGGTTGTGGTATATACTTTTGTATTGCGTTGTTAGGTTTTATATTGATTGCTCTGGTAATCTCGTTATTTAGCGCTGCAACTACCCCTGGTAATCTTTTGACCCATTCACGAGATCTTTTTTCTTGGATGAATTCTTTTGCGTATTGATATCCAAATAACCGCTCAGCATGAGTCCGATTGAATCGTTCAACAATAGCCTGATCGCGATGTAGATCAGTATGTCCTCGTCGTATTGTGACATTGTGATGTTTCATTGTAGATGCAACCAAACCCTGAAATTCCTTGCCAGGATCAACTTGTAATAGATTTGGCCAGCGTAGAGGGCCTCGTCGATAAATCCTTTCAAACGCAGAAGCTACTTCAGTGGCCGACTTTGTTTTTAACGGCTCTGCTAGTTTGTATCGACTCGCAACATCAACTACGGTTAGCGCGTATTTATAGCCGTCGTCATGTGGCAAAATAATAAATCAGCTTGATGAACTTCATTGGGTACAACATCAAAATGCGAGAAATTGATTTGTTTAGGACGCGGTAGATAAATTTGCCATGTAGCCTGTTTGGATAACCAATAAACCGCAGTGGCCTTTATCACGTTTGCGGCGTTGGCGAGTTTATTGATTGCAGCGTTACCCCTCCAGTATCCTCTCAGAGAATAAAAAAGAGATTCCATGATGTTATTAATTACCGGCGCCCATCATCAATTTGCCTTTCATAGCTGATTTTACCAACCACGAAGCCAACATTTCTTTGAAGAATTTATCAGGAATAGCATTTAACGCATGAATTAATTTTATATCTGCGAGATGCCTGTGTTGCAAATTGCTGCTTTTATAAGCAACATCATGAGCATGACACGTCTTATCAATAGCGTTGATCGGATACTCACCGGGTCGGGGCTGATTTTGATCATCATGTCTGATATCTAATCGTGTTCCTGGGCCACAGTAGCTATATCCTGGAAGGTGCTTTTCTCCAGTATACTTTGCCCATTGGGTTCCAGAGAGTTTTGCTAACATCACTTCCTCGTTTTTTTTAAAACATCTGCGGATTTCATAGAAACAAATCTAAACTTTTTTATACCACATGATGCACATCTACCAGTAGGTGCTGATCTGTTATTTTTAGTTGTAATCGTTGTCACGTCATTTGTGCTAGTACACGTTTTACACTTCATACAATATAGATCCATAATATATGTATAGAGATATGAATGTAATTGATTGTTCAGAGACCAAAACAAGAGAACCAGTTAAGCATCATGCAGCGCTACCAAACTCTATCTTCGCGATTATAATCGGGCCATCTGGATCCGGCAAGACGCAATTGTTGCTCAATTTAATAATGAGATGATGAAGTGGGATAAGTTGTATTTAGTTGCTCCTTGCGTAGATGTTCAACGATGCTATGAAGTGTTAAAGGATTTTAACGAGAATGCATCAGAAATTAAAGGTGAGAACGTCATTGATTTTATAATTGATATTGACGAGGCACCATCCGTGGATGACCTTGATGGGACCATTAACAATTTAGTCGTATACGATGATGTAATGTTAGACAATCAAAAAAAAAACAGCTAGAATATTTTCCCGAGGCAGGCATAAAAAACACTGACGTGATATATGTCACTCAACGCTACACTCAGATTCCAAAAGTGATCAGAGATAACTGTAATATTCTTGCTGTATTCAAAAGGCGTTGATAAACATACGCTACGAAATATTTGACAGACACTTCATTAGCTTTGACAATAGGTACACTAGTTAATTAATATTAGCAGTAGTAGATGTAAAGTATGCTCAAATATTTCAATTATTTTCGTCCCATTCTATATTTGAATACGCATTCGTTCTAGTTCAGCCATACGTTTTTCGTCTTTCTACTGAGACAGCAATTCCATTTGTGTGTCCTTAAAACTCGTATTTAATCGATTTAAATCATATTACATTAACAATAATAATAATAATAATAATAATAATAATAATAATAATAATAATAATAATAATAATAATAATAATAGTAATAGCAATAATAAAAATACATTTTAACCATTATAATAATAATAATAATAACAGCATCTAAATAAATAAATACAGTAACAGGAATAGAGATAATGACATGTACGTAAACATCAGGAGTCTTTGTTTTATTAAGAATAATAGTAGTTGTGGTAGCACTTGTAGAATTATTACTGGTGATACTAGAATGCATAGTAGAGGTAGTAAAAGTGGCAGCAACGGTCGTTATAATATAGTTTCATGTTGTCATTTCAAAATTGTATTATTGCATGTATAATAAATAGTATCATGGGTGGTAGCATAAGTAGCATGGATGATGACAGGAGTATAATTGGTTTTGGCAGCTGCATAATTAGAAGTATTTGCGTGTTACTGTTTATCATATTATATATGTTCATATTGGCATAACCGTCTTGAGATTGTCTGCAGTGGTTCGAAGGATACAACGGTAGGGGCAAGTTACCATTTCATTTTAACGCGTCGTGAAAATGTTAGACAAATTGTCACTTTAAAAATTTGGAAATTTCCATTTATCACTTTAAGTTAAGTTACAATATGAGAAACAATATTAAATATCACAATTTATATTTATTAGATGTTTCACGGTTGGACTATAATGGCACATTCCGACCTTATTTTTTCAATAGTTCAGAATTGAGTTAAACATCGTACAGTTTCCACTTGTCACAAGTTGTTATAATTAATGTACAAAATTGAAAATTAAATTTAAATCATACTTTACTGATAGATAAAATACATATGCATTACAGAAAAATAAGAAAAACAAATACAAATTGACACACACAAGCATATCGAAATAATAAATTAATTTTATCTTGTATAATGAATGCGCGAAAACTTAACGTGTATGCGTTGCAATGACCATCGACAGGAATTAAAAAAAATTAGCAGCTATCTGTTCGTACAGGAATTTTATATTACGTTAACATTAATGAGACACTACATATATCGTACTTTAATAATGCATGTTAGGTAGCTTACGTTTTAAATTATGCTAGTGTGTCTATAAAACTTTTAAACTGAGTAGTGCATACACCACATTCGGTGTTTTCCATTTAGTTTATGTATCACGGTCTTTTAAATATAATAATTGATGGATACAGCGCGCTCATTAAATATAAATGTCACATGAACATACATGTATTTCAATTGTTCCAGTGATATATGGCTTTTACTAATAATGAATATGCATCAATAATATGGCGTATGTAAAACAAATGTAAACAGATGAATGTACGTTGGATACTACTAACACATATAATCCAGTTTAGCAACTGAAAATAAGATAAAATCAGCATTCTTAATCTAGTTTGCTTTAAAATATACCTGCTGTTATTCTAGCATTTAATAAATTAAGCACTAAGATGGATAAAACAAGTGAGTAGTAAAGGATAAGCTGAAGATTAGATTCATAGAGTTTCAATAGGGGATTCTTATAAAGCACCGCATGTTCGTACCTTTCTTAAACATTTGGAACTACCTTTTCGTGTAAGAATTGCTTTATTATCAACAAAGCAACGATACAATCAGACGTCACATTATTGTATTCGCTAAAGTATGTCCTATCTGCACACTTACATTTGAAAATAGATTTGGAGAGCACACCGTTGTGGCCTACCCTATTATACAAAAGTACAATATAATCAATATAATCAGGTGCAAATTTTAATTTCAATTGCATCTGTGTCAAACACATTAACTCAGATTGTCGTATTGTACAGCAAATTTAAGGAAACATATTAGCCAGCTGAATATGAACGTAAATTAGTCGAAACAAATAAGTATTTGTGGTTGCATCTAATAAAATCCTATATGAAAATACTTTTTTTAAAATCTGCATCATTTAAATTCCTCTAAAACATGTGCCAAAGTCATACACGGTGGCGGACTCGTATCAGAGAGAACGGTCAACAATTGTATTTGAATAATTAGTGTATGGTGTCTGCTTTACAATTGGGTTCTAACCCACAACCATACCACATCATGTAGATGCAATAGTCTCTGTACATAGCCTTCATTCTTTGCAATATGTATAGAATCAATAGCGGAATAATCAATACTTCCTAAATATTATGCGCATATAACAGCTTTACATGAACATCAATACGGTAACTTTTTTAGCTATTTGCTAAATTATTCGCTGAAGTTGAATGTATATAAGTGAAGTTAATGGGCAGTTTCTTCTCAAAATACATGTTATACAAATCATGTAAACCTTTAAAATTTTACATTAAAATCAACAAATGATACTACAATCTGCATGCCAAATTCGCTTAAGTTTATTTTAGTGTGAAAGCTTTCTTGAAAGATCTAAATTCGTGTCTGTCATACAGATTATGTTACGCGAGACGTGATAATTGTTCATTGGTGAAATATTATTTACTGTTGATCATCTATCCAGATATAACTCAAACAGATCACATAATCCTTTTCAAAAGACTCCTTGCATATCACGTTCAAATTTCAAAAGAGATATTGACATAGCTTGTGTGTGTCGAACTCGAATGTTTGCCACAGCAAATTAGGTCATCGCGCAGACAATTAGCTCACAATAGCATCATTATCAACAACTCGACGATAAAAACAGACACGGTGTTTTTGTATTCGCTAATGTCTGTCCTTTCTGCACAGTTAGATTTGAAATGCGATTTAAAGAGCAATCCAGTGTGAAATTCCCTATTTTGCAAAAGTACAATGTAATCATGTTATTCAAGTGCACATTTTTATTCCAATGTCGTCTCAGAAACGTCGACTCTGAATGTGGTATTTCACAGCAAATATATGGAAACTATTGCAGAGCTGAATATTAATGTAATATATTCGAAAACATCAGTATGTTTGGTTCCATCATTCAATCCCGATACAAAAATACTTTTTAAAGTTTCCCTCCTTAACGTTCTCCTAAACAAATGCCAAGTGGCGGACTCGTATCAGAGAGAACCTTCAACACTTTTTGTGTACTTATTGTAACTACTTTAATACTGGATTGTAAGCCACAATGATAAAGCATAATGATATGCAATAGACTATGCACTTAGGCTTCATTGTTTGCAATGTTTAACGAATCAAAATCAAAATAATAAATACTTCTTAAATGTTATGCGTATACGTAAAAAGAACAAAATTACTTTGTTTCACTCAATTGGTTTTACAATCCTCGGAAAGAGGTATGATTTGAACAAAAACAATAATACGGTAGTAAATTATACAAGGACAATTCAACCAAAAATATATTAGATTTAATTTTTCCAATAAATAGCTTCCATGGTTGGAAGGACTACATGGGGTTTAATCGTTAGTTTTGCATGTGCTTGTTTGCTGGGTCGGAGTACGTTCTAAATATCACATATTCAAATAATCTTCTATTAGCTTGATTTGAAACGAAGGTGGTAACACAATTTAGAGGAACATTTAAGTCAATGACTATCAAGATGATAAGCTAAAGTTGACATATATTGAATCTTAATATGGAATCCTACTGTATATGCAAGAGTGGTTTTAATGTTAATTGATTAGAATAAAATTATGCTTACAGAAGAATGTGGACAAAAACGGTCATACAAATGTGAGAACTTCGTTCGTTCACGGTATATATACGTGTTAGAATAGCTCAAAGAATCCATTGTATCTTATTACGTGATGCAATTCCAACCTAAATAAAATTTAACCATGTCTACTGCTAGATTACTGTTCTATACTCGAGTAAGTCAACTATCCCGAAACAGATGCATTGCTGTAAATCTGGCATATACGCATCTATAATCATCCCTACACATGATTAACCAACAACTGGAAAGCTTCGTTATGAAACTGGAAACAATCGCTGTTAAATATGTATCTAACCGAGCTGAGTTCAGATTATATGATATCATACTGAAGAATATTGACTGAATCAAATATTAGATTTAATTGGAAGGACAGTTGCCCATTGAATTATAACTATCGAAATAATCTAATAAATATTACTGGTAATAGAATAGAGCAAATATTCAAGTAGAATCAAAGTTATTTTTAAGCGAAACAAACAAAAATGTCAGCCTCTAGCACATTAAGGAAATTATTCCTTGTTTCATCATCTATTTCAACGACATGAATGAGACCTAAAATTAAATAATTAGTTTAATAATGTAATAATGTGGATACCCACACGGCGCTCTTTACGTTTTTCTATAATTTTGAAATTTCAAGATTGTCATCAGTGTTTCCTATTAAAGGGTTGTTTCCTATCACATCTCCTTGTTTCATGTTCATCAAAGAGTGAATCAATGAGCACACACTCAGAATAACTGAACATCTTTAGAAAAAAAATAACTCAGATCAAACATTCAATATAAATGTATCGCCCATGTGATAGCCTCCTCTGCACCCAACGGGTAAAAACACTGAAACGTATGTATAATTCAGTTGTTCATGAAGTATGTTGATATCATTTTCTTACATTAGTAATCTCTCTTCCTCTCTCTCTCTCTCTCATTTGTCAGTCGAAATAGACATCTTACGTCTGTTCACAAGAGTGTTTTGACAACTAAATTTAACGTTTGAGAATGATTTACTGGATCTAATCGATATATGAATCCCTTTTTATCCTTCGTGTTTCTTGACTTTAATCTATGACATTTATGCATGCGTCAATCAAAAGGACACCTTTATGTCTCTTCATAACAACGTATCTCTCTATAAACATTCACCTCTGTGAACGTTTTGTTTAGACGTATTCATTAATAAAACAGATCAGTCTGATCGAGTCTCTCCACTTTAATTTCTGGCAGTGATGCATTGGTCAGTAGTTAGGAAACCACGCAAGTAGAACTACATTTTGTTTAATAATGCACTTATGTAAAGTATTATATGATTCGTGTCTCTCGACACGGATTTTTGGGAAGCATGCATGTTTCATTAGATATGAATCACTTCCGTCTCTTCACTGCTACATAAAAACAAATAAACATGCACTTCTGTTCACGGTTTGAAGAAACATGTGAATGTATAATGCTTATTAGACGAAATGTTTCTGCTGAAAATCAATACCAGCCGACCATCCATTTGTCGGTTTAAAGTAAAGACATTTTTTTCTGTTCACATCTACCTATTGCTTGCTTAAAACGCCATTTAAGAGCTAATAAATGAAACGTTTGTATTACCAAATCTTTATGAGTGGTTAGTGTATCACAAATCAAAGTATGATCATCAGCCATTTGTCGGTCGAAATAGATATCTTAAGTCTCTTCAAAAGAGTGTACTGACAATAACATTGCACGTTTGAGAATGATTTACTAGGTTAAATCCTTTCATTAATCAATTTGTATCATTCGTGTCTCTTGATGTCAATTTGTGGCATTTATGCGTGGGGAAATTGCAATGTTCCCTTTTAACTTGTTCACAACTTCTTATCGATAGAAAAAAAATCAACTCTTGTCTACGTTTTCCTGATACCTATGCATTTAGTAAACTGACTGGACTGTCCGAATTTCTTGACTTCAATTTCTTCCTGTCATGCATATGTCAGTAGATTTGAACCTAATTTATGTATTCACAACTACTTTAGGACAGTTACACATGCAAATTAAAATTAAAGCACGAAATAGGTAGACATGCACTTTGGACAACATTTTGTTGACTAATGCATTTAAGGAAAGTATACCAAGCATCGTGTCTATTGACACGGATTTCTGGCAATCAAGTATTTGTCAAGGAGAAATAGATAAATTAAGTCTCATCACTGCTACATAAAAGCGAATACATATGTACATTTCTTCATGTGTTATTGAAACTTGTGAACGTACGATGCATTTTGTATGGAACGGGTCTGTTGAAGATAAATCCTGGTTTACCATGCATTTGTCCGATTAAATTATTTTATTACTCTTCACATCTGCCTATTGCGTACTCAAAACGTCATTTGGGAGTTAGTACATGATACGATAATAATTTTAAACCTTTTTGAGTGTTTGGAGTAACATGTTAACAACGTATGTCCATCATTCATTTTTTCAGTTGAAGTAGACATTAAATCTTTTCACAAGAGTTTATTGACAACTAAATTGCACGTTTGGGTATGATGTACTCCATGTATGAATCACTTTGTATAAATCGTGTTTCTTGATATCACTGTTTGGCATTTATGCATCCGTCAATCGAAACTTTATCTTTTAAATATCTTCAAACTTCTTATCGATATATAAACATTCACTTATGTGAACTTTTTATTGAGACGTATGCATTTCTTAAAGTCTCTGGACTGTCTATGTCTCCTGACTTCTATTTCTACCAGTCATGCATTTGACATTAGATATAACCCCAATATATGTATTCACAACAGCTGTACATGCGCATTTCTTAACGCTTTGCACAAATATGTGCTTTCATAGTATTTTATGACTGTGACAAATGCACTTTAAACAACATTGTGTTTGCTGACTAAATTCATGGGTTTGTCTGTAGATTGGAACTGATTAAACCTCTTTAAAAAGGTATTGGTACAGATACATCTTGAACAACATTTTGTTGACTGATGCATTTAAGGAAAGCATTATTTGCTTCATGTCTCTTGACAAGAATTTCTGTCTAAAATCATTTGTCAGTAGACATCAAAGTTTTACGTCTCATCACTGCTACGTAAAAACGAATAAACATAAACATTTCTTAATGTTTTGCTGACACGATGCCATTTGGATGGAAAGGGTCTTTTGAAGACAATTCCTGGTGACCATGCATTTTCACATCTACCTATTGGTTGCTCAAAAAGTAATTTAATAGCTAATACAAGAAACGCTGATAATTTAAAAATATACGAGTGTTTGGTGTATCATGTAAGAACCGTATGATCATCGTTAATTTGTCATTCAAAGTAGACATCTTAAATCGCTACACAATAGTTTATTTACAACTGAATTACATTTTTTACAATGATTTACTGGCTCTAATACATTTGTGAATAACTCTGTATAATTCGTCTCTCTTCACGTTCGTTTGTAGCATGTAAGAATGCGTCAATCGAAATATTATCTGTATGTCTCCTCTCAACTTCTTATCGATAAACATCCACATATGCGAACGTTTTCCTGAGATGTATGCATTTATCAAACTGACTGGACTGTCCGACTCTCCAGATTTCAATTTCTGGCAGTCATGCATTTGTCAGTATATAGGAACCCAATATATGTATTCATAACTATTTTGCTACAGTTACAAATGCGCATTTCTTAACGCTTTGCACCCATATTTGCTTTAATAGAAGTCATTCGATGATTATGGGATATTGAAGCCAAAGTCTGGCATTGATGAGTTTGACAATAAAATCAAAACGATTGTATCTCTTCAACTCAAATGACTGTAACTCCTGCACTTTCTACAACATTATTGTATTTATCCATTTATGGAAAGTATTATATGATTCGTGTGACTTAACACGTCTTAATACGTCATTTAAGAGCTAATAAATGAAACGTTTGGAATTCCAAAAATGTATTAGAGGCTAGTGTATCATGAAATGAAAGTATGACCATCAAGCATTGTCAGTCGACGTTGACATCTTACGTCTCTTCACAAGATTATATAGAAAACTAATTTGCAAATTTGAGAATGATTAACTAGGCTTAATTCTTTCATGAATGACATTGTATCATTCGTGTCTCTTGACGTCAATTTGTGACATTTACGTATGCGTGGATCGGAAGGTTCCCTTTATGTTTGATCACAAACTCTTATTGATCGATAAGCATCCACTTTTGTGGACATTTTCGAGACGTATCCATTTATTAAACTGACTGACTGTACGAGTCTCTTGACTTCAATTTCTGCCTGTCATGCATATGTCAGTAGAAAGGAACCCAATTTATGTATGCACAACTACTTTATGACACGTACACATGACAATTCCAGGTTTACCGTGCATTTGACCGCTTAAAATAACATTTTATTACTTTTTACATCTACCTATTGTGTACTCAAGACGTCATTCATTTGTCAGTCGAAATAAGCATCTTAAGTTTCTTTACAAGATTGTCTTGACAACTAAACTGCACGCTTGAGAATTATTTACTGGCCCTATTCGATAAATAAATCCCTTTGTATCATTATTGTCTCTTGACGTTAATTTATGCCTTTTATGCATCCGTCATTCAAAAGGTTACCTTGATGTTTCTTCACAAAAACATAACGATATAGACACATCGATATCTGTGAATGTCTTGTTTAGAGGTATTCATTTATAAAACTGATTAGTCTGTTCGAGTCTGTACGCTTCAATTTCTGGCAGTCATGCATTGATCAGTAATTAGGAAACCATGCTTATAGCACTACAGTTTGTTTACTATTGCATTTATGGAAAGTATTATATGATTCGTGTCTCTTGACATGGATATCTGGCAACCATGCATGTGTCAGTAGACATGAATCCCTTATGTCTCTTCACTGCTACTTAAAAATGAATAAATATGTACATTTCTTCATGTTTTGTTCAATCTTGTGAATGCACGATGCCCTTTGTACGGAATGAGACCGTTCATGCATTTGTCAATATAAACGAACTGATTGTATCCTTTCAAAATCA
Organism: Unio delphinus; assembly: GCA_029339505.1. NCBI lineage: Eukaryota > Metazoa > Mollusca > Bivalvia > Unionida > Unionidae > Unio > Unio delphinus. The sequence goes on along the minus strand of JAQISU010000351.1, from coordinate 1,878,937 downwards.
ATTACTGTAACACATGCACTTTTACCAACATTTTGTTACAAGTGCATTTGCGGACAGTGTTATATACTTCGCGTATTTTGACACTGGTTTCGAGCAATCATGGATGTGTGAGTAGACATGAATCCTTACGTCTCTTCCCTTCTACATAAAGACATATAAAAATGTAGTTTTATTCACATTTTGTAGAAACATGTGAATCTACAATACTCATTGGAAGTGAAGGGTCTGTTGAAATTTTATTTCTTTTCACTTATGCCTATTGGTTGCTTAAAACGTCATTTGTAAGCTAAATTATGAAACATTTGTAATTCGAAAACAATATGATTGGTTAGTGTGTCATGAAAGGAAAATATCATTTTTTCAGTCAAAGTAGACATCTTAATTCTCTTCACATGAGTGTATGGACAACTAAATTGCATGTTTGATAATGATGTACTAGGTCTAATCCTTTTATGAATCACATTGTATCATTCGTGTCTCTTGACAACAATTTGTAGCCGTTATGCATGTGTCAATCGAAAGTTCCCTTTATGTCTCTTCACAACTTCTTATCGGTAGATAAAGACCCTCTCTTTTGGGAACACGTTCCTGAGACGTATGCATTTATTAAACTGAATGTACTGTCCGGGTATCTTGTCTTTTATTTCTTTCAGTCATGCATCTGTCAGTAGTTGACAACCCAATATATGTATTCACAACAGCTTTATTAACGTTAAACATGCGCATTTCAACATCAACGTTTTTGAACGTTATTCTGTGACGTATGCATGTATGAATTTAATGGACTGTCCGAGTCTTATGTCTTCAATTTTTGGCAGTCAATCATTTGTCGGTAGTTAGTAACCCAAAATAAGTATTATTTACATCTACTTTATTACAGTTACACATGCGCATTTCGTAAAGCTTTGCACAAATATTTGATATAGTATTAGTCATTCGATGACTAGTGGCTGTGAAAGTCAATGTCTGGCACTCATGAGGTTGTCAATAGAAACGAACTGATTACATCATTAAAACAAACTATTGCAACACATGCACTTTTAACAACATTTTGTTTACTAATGCATTTGCGGAAAGTGTTCTATAATCCGCGTATCTTGACACTGGTTTCATGCAATCATGGATGTGTGAGTATACATCAATCCCCTACGTCTATCCCCTGCTACTAAAAGACAGATACATATGTGGGTTTATACAAGTTTTGTAGAAACATTTGAATGTACAATGCTCGTTTGATAATGTACGTTTGATAATGATCTACTATGTATTATCCTTTGATGAGTCACTTTCTATCATTCATGTCTCTTGACGACAATTTGTAGCATTGCGTCAATCGAAATGTTCCATTTACGTATGTTCACAACCTCTTATCTATAGAAAAACATCCATTTTTATGGTCGTTTTCCTGAGAAGTATGCAGTTATTAAACTGACTGTACTGTCCGAGTCTCCTGACTTCAGTTTCTGCCAGTCATGCATATGTCTGCATATAGGAACACAATATATGTATGAACATCTACTTAATAACATGTATAGACATGCACATTTCTTAACGTTTTGTTCCCATTTATGCATGTATAGAACTCATTCAAAGATTTGTGTCTCCTGATGCCAAGTTGTAGCATTCATGAGTTTGTCAGTCGATTGGATCTGATGAAATCTCCAAAAAACAAGGGATTGGTACATATGCACTTTCGACAACATTTTGTTGCCTAACTCATTTAAGGATAGTATTCTAAGCTTAATGTATATTGTAACTTATTCATGGCAATCATGCGTTTTTCAGCAGGAATAAATCCCTTAGGACTCTTGACTGCGACTTAAAAACGAATACATATGTACATTTTTGGACGTAATGGGTCTGTTGAAGACAATTCCTGGTTTGCCATGCATTTGTCCGATTAAAGTAACATTTTATTAGTTTCCACATCTGCCTATTGTATGCTCAAAACAACATTTGAGAGCTAATAAATGAAACGTTAGTTACTTGACAAATTCTAAGAGTTTGGTGTAGCAGATAGTAAATTCATGACAATGATTCATTTCTTAGTTGAAATAAACATCTCAAGTCTCCTAGTAACAGTTTATTAACAACTAAACTGCACTCCTGACAATAATGTACTGGCTCTCAAACAATTATGAATTACTTGTTATAATTCGTGTCTCTTCACGTCAGTTTGTGGCATTTGTACATATGTCAATCGAAAGGTCATATGTATTCACAACAGCGTAATTGAAGTTTGACATGCGCATTTCGTAACGCATGACACCCATATTTGCTTTTATTGAATTCATTTGATGGTTCCGGGCTCTTGAAGCCAAGGTCTGGCATTTATGAATTTGTAAATATAAACGAAACAATGACTGAACCACTTGCGCTTTGGACAACAATTTGTTTACTAATGCATTTATGGAACGTGTTCAATACTTCGTGTCTCTTAACACGGATTTCTGGCAATCATGCATGTGTCAGTAGGCACGAATCCCTTACTTCGTTTCACTGCTACTTAGAAACGAATAAAATATGTACATTTCTTATTTTTTGTTGAATCGTGTGAATCCTCGATAACCTATGGGCGGAATGAGACTGTTGAAGACAATGCCTGGATTATAGTGCATTTATCCGATTAAAGGAAAATTTTATTCCTTTTCACATTTGCCTTATGGGTGCAGAAAATATCATTTGAAAGCTAATAAATGAGACGTTGCTATATCCAAATTTACAATGAGTGTTGGTGTATCGTGAAAGAAACGTATGACCATCCTAAATGTATAAGACCTATTTGACATTTTTAGTCTCTTCACAAGAGTTTCTTGAGAATTAAATTGTACATTTGGGAATGATTTTGTGTTTCTAATCTATTTGTTAGTCACTTTGTATAATTCGAGACTCTTGAAGTCTTTGTTTGGCATTTATGCATGCGTCAATCGAACAGATCTGTTTAAGTCTCTTCACAACTTCTGGACACTAGATGAACATCAAGTTTTTTGAACGTTATCCTTTGACGTATGCATTTATGAAACTTAATGGACTGTCCGAGTCTTATGACTTCAATTTTTCGCAGTCATGCATTTGTCGGTAGTAAGTAACTCAAAATATGTATTCACAACTACTTTATTACAGTTACACATGCGCATTTCGTGAAGCTTTGCACAAATATTTGATATTATATTAGTCATTTCATGATTCCTTGCTGTGAAAGTCAATGTCTGGCACTCATGAGGTTGTCAATAGAAACGAACTGATTACATCATTAAAAAAAAACTGCAACACATGCACTTTTAACAACATTTTCTTTACTAATGCATTTGCGGAATGTGTTCTATAATCCACGTCTCTTGACACTGGTTTCATGCAATCATGAATGTGTGAGTAGACATAAATCCCCTACGTCTAACCCCTGCTACTTAAAGACAGTTAAACATGTAGGTTTATTCAAGTTTTGTAGAAGCATTTGAATGTACAATGCACCTTGGACGTCATGAATCTGGAGTAGACATTTCCTGTCGACCATGCATTTGTTCGTTTGAAGTAATAGTTTATATCTTTTCACTTCTGCCTATTGGTTTCTTAAAACGTCATTTGAGGGCTAAAAAAAGAAACGTTTGTAATTCCAAATATATATGAGTGGTACGTGTATAGTGAAAGAAAATTATGACCATCATTCATTTTTCAGTCAATGTATACATCTTAATTCTCTTCACAAGAGCGTATTGACAAGTAACTTGCGCGCTTGAGAATGATCTGTTAGAGCTAATCCTTTTATGAGTCACTTTCTATCATTAATGTCACTTGACGACAATTTGTAGCATTGATACATGCGTCAATCGAAATGTTCCCTTTACGTATGTTCACAACTTCTTATCTATAGATAAACATCCACTTTTATGTACGTTTTCCTGAGAAGTATGCAGTTATTAAACTGACTGTACTGACCGAGTCTCTTGACTTCAGTTGCTGCCAGTCATGCATATGTCTGCATTTTGGAACCCAATATATATATTAACAACTACTTTATAACATATACACATGCACATTTCTTAACGTTTTGTTCCCATTTATGCATCTATAGAACTCATTCAATGATTCGTGTCTCCTGAGGCCAAGGTGTTTCATTCATGAGTTTGTCAGTCGATTGGATCTGATGAATTATCCTTAAAGCAAGAGATTCGTACATATGCACTTTGGACAACATTTTGTTGACTAACTCATTTCAGGATAGTATTCTAAGCCTAATGTATATTGACACGTATTTATGGCAATCATGCGTTTTTCAGCGGAAATAAATCCCTTACGACTCTTGACTGCGACTTAAAAACGAATACATATGTACATTTCTTCATATTATATGCAAAGTTGGGAATGTACAATGCTCTTTGGACGCAATGGGTCTGTTGAAGACAATTCCTGGTTTACCATGCATTTGTCCGATTAAAGTAACATTTTAGTAGTTTCCACATCTGCCAATTGTGTTCTCAAAACGACATTTGAGAGCTTCTAAATGAAACGTTAGTTACTTTACAAATTCTGAGAGTTTGTTGTATCATATAATAAACGCATGACCATCATTCATTTGTTAGTTGAATTAGACATCTCAAGTCTCTTCGTAACGGTTTGTTAACAACTAAACTGCACGTTTGACAATAATTTACTGGCTCTCATACAATTATGAATCACCTGTTATAATTCGTGTCTCTTCACGTCAGTTTGTGGCATTTATGCATACGTCAATCGAAAGGTTCCCTTTATGTTCTTTATAACTTCTTATCGGCAGATAACCATCCACTTTTGTGAACACTTTCATGAGACGTATGCATTTATTAAACTGAATAGACTGTCACAGTCTCGTGACTTCGTTTAATGTCAGTCATGGTTTTGTCAGTAGTTGGCAACCCATCATATATCATAAGTCATTTGATGGTTCCACGCTCTTGAAGCCAAGGTCTGGTATTGATGAATGTGTCAATATAAACGAAAAAATGACTGAACCACTTGGGCTATGGACAACAATTTGTTTATTAATGAACAATTTCCTGAGACGTATGCATTTATTAAACTGAATAGACTGTCACAGTCACAGTCTCGTGACTTCGTTTTATGTCAGTCATGCTTTTGTCAGTAGTTGGCAACCCATCATATGTATTCACACCAGCGTAATTGAAGTTAGGCATGCGCATTTCTTAACGCATGCCACCCATATTTGCTTTTTATTGAAGTCATTTGAGTATCTTGATGTCTTTGTTTGGCATTTATGCATTCGTCAATCAAACAGTTATGTTTAAGTCTCTTCACAACTTCTGGTCACCAGATAAACATCAAGGTTTTTTAACGTTATTCTGTGACGTATGCATTTATGAAACTTAATGGACTCTCCGAGTTTTATTTCTTCAATTTTTGGCAGTCATGCATTTGTCGGTAGTTAGTAACCTAAAATATATACACATGCGCATTTCGTAAAGCTTTGCACAAATATGTGATATTATATTAGTCATTCGATGATTCCTGGCTGTAAAAGTAAATGTCTGGCACTCATGAGGTTGTCCACTTTTGTGGACGTTTTCCGGATTTGTTTGCTGTCATTAAACTGACTGTACTGTCCGAGTCTCTTGACTTCAGTTTCTGCCAATCATGCATATGTCAGTATATAGGAACCCAATATATGTATTAACAACTACTTTATATCATATACACATGCACATTTCTTAACGTTTTGTTCCCATTTATGTATGTATTGAACTCATTCAATGAATCGTGTCTCCTGAAGCCAAGAGGTAGCATTCAATATTTTGTCAGTCGATTCGATCTGATGAAATCTCATACAAAAAACAAGAGATTGGTACATATGCACTTTGGACAACATTTTGTTGACTAATTCATTTAAGGATAGTATTATACGCTTAATGTCTAGTGACACGGATTTATGACAATCAAGCGTTTTTAAAGCAGAAATAAATCTCTTACGTCTCCTCAATGCGACTTAAAAACAAATAAATATGTACATGTATTCATCAATGTACAATGCTCTTTTTACCATGCATTTGTCTCATTAAAGTAACATTTTATTACTTTTCACATCTGCCTATTGGGTGCTCAAAACGACATTTGAGAGCTAATCAATGAAACTGTCAGTAATGCATTTGTCAGTAGTTGGCAACCCATGATATGTATTTTCAACTTCTTAAATGAAGTTAGACATGCTCATTTCTTATCTCTTTGCACCCATATTTGATTTTATTGAAGTCAATTTATGATTCCGGGATCTTGAAGCCATGGTCTGGCAGTAAAGAGTTTGTCAATATAAACGAAAAAATGACTGTACCACTTGGGCTTTTTACAACAATTTGTTTACTAATGCGTCCATGGAAAGCATTAAATACTTCGTGTCTCTTGACACGGATTTCTGGCAATCATGTATGTGTCAGTAGACATGAATTCCTTACGTCCCTTTACTGCTACTTAAAAACGAATAAAAATGTACATTTCTTTTTTTTAATAGAGTGAATCATCGATGCCCTTTGGACGGAATCAGTCTATTGAAGACAATTCCTGGATTACCTTGCATTTGTCCGATTAAAGTAACATTTTATTCTTTTTTACATTTGCTTCATGAGAGCTAATGAATGAAACGTTGGTAATTCCAAATATACATGAGTGTTTGGTTTATCTTGAAAGAAATGTATGACCATCCTAAGTTTATAAGACGTATTTGACATTTTTTGTCTCTTCACAAGAGTTTATTTACAATTGAATTTCACATTTGGGAATGATTTGGTGTCTCTAATCCATTTGTTATTCATTTGGTATAATTCGAGTCTCTTGATGTAAGTGTTTTGCATTTATGCATGCGTCAATCTAACAGTTCATTTTATGTCTCTTTACATCGTCTTTTCGATAGATAAACATCAGATTTTTTGAACATTATCCAGTTACGTTTGCATTTATAAAACTTAACGGACTGTTCGGGTCTTATGACTTCAAGTTTTGTCAGTCATGCATTTGTCGGCTCTTAGTAACCCAATATATGTATTCACACAACTACTTTATTAGAGTTACGCATGCACATTTTGTAAAGCTTTGCACAAATATTTGATATAATATTAGTCATTCGATGATTCCTGACTGTGAAAGCCAATGTCTGGCACTCATGAGTTTGTCAATAGAAACGAACTCATTACATCATTTTAACAAAAATACTGTAAGACATGTACTTTTAACAACATTTTGTTTATTAATGCATTTGAGGAAAATGTTCTATACTCCGGGTCCCTTTACACTGGTTTCTTGCAATCATGGATGTGTGAGTAGAGATCAATCCCCTACGTCTATCCTCTGCTACTTAAAGACAGTTAAACATGTAGTTTTATTTACGTTTTGTTGAAACATTTGAATGTACAATGCTCATTGGACGTGATGGATCTGTTGAAGACAATTCCTATCGACCATGCCTTTGTCCGTTTTAAACTAACATTTTATTTCTTTTCACTTCTGCCTATTGGTTTCTTAGAACGTCATGTGAGAGCTAATACATTAAATGTTTGTAATTCCAAAACTATGAGTGGTTTTTTTATTATGAAAGAAAATTATGACCATCGGTCATTTTTCAGTCAAGGTAGGCATCTTAAATAATCTTTGTTTCCACAAACTCTTGAATGTCCGAATAGGGCTTTAAGAGACACAAATCATCGAATGAGTCTTATTAACCCATACATTGGAAAAGAACGTTAAGAAATGTGCATATGTAACTGTCATAAAGAAGGTCTAAATAAATATATGGTTCTAAGTTACTGAGAAATCCATGACTTCCATTAACGTCAAGAGACTCGAACAAGCCAATCATTTTAATAAATCCATGCGTTTAAACAAAACGCTCACAAAAGTGTATGTTTTTCTATTGATAAGAAGTTGTTACGGGACATAAATGCAACCGATCGACTGACGAATGCATACATTAAACACACTTATGTCAAGAGAAACGAATGATACAAAGTGATTCATAAATGGATTGTTGTCGATAAAGCATTCTTAAACGTGCGATTTACTTGTCAATACACTCTTGTAATAAAAGCATAATATGACTACTTCGACGTACAAATGAATGATGATCATGCGTCCCTGTCATTATACACTAAACAATGTGAGTTTTGGTGTTATTAACGTGCCAATTATAAGCTCAAAAATGACGTTTTGATCAAGCAATATGCAGAGGTAAAAAGATGTAAAATGTTACATTATACGGACAAATGAATGGTCGCCAGGAATTCTCTTCAACAAAATCTTTCCGTCAAAGGGCATTGTAGATTTCCTAGTTTCAACAAAACGTGAAGAAAAGTACAGTTTCATACGTCTTTATATAGCAGTGTAGAGGTTTAGGTAATTCAAGACTAATGACGAACGTGTGATTGCCTGAAATCCGTTTCAAGAGACATCGAGAATAGAATTATTTCCATAAATGCAGTAGTAAACAAAATGTTGTAAAAAGTGCAGGTGTAACAGGCATATGCTTGGCAAGATAAAATACGTTTTTGTCCATTTAGAAGCTGATGAATTCGAGACATTGGCATCAAAAGACACGAATTATCAAATGAATTATATGAAAGCAAAACTGGGAACGGAACATTAGTAAATGTGCATGTGTAACTGTCATAAAGTAATTGTAAATACATATATAGGGTTTCTAACTACTGAAAAATGTATTACTGCCATAAATTGAAGAAAAGAAACTCGAACTGTCCAATCAGTTTGATAAAAGCATATTTCTCAAAAAACGTTCACCAAAGTGGATATTTATTTATCGATAAGAAGTTGTGAAGAGACATAAAGAGAACCTGTCGATGGACGCAAGCATAAATAAACAAATTGACGTCAATATACACGAATGATGGTCGCCAGGACCCATTCTGTTTAAAGAACATTGCACGTTCACGAGTGCAAACAACATGTGAAGATATTAACTTGTATATATGTCTTTAAATAGCAGTAAAGAGAAGTAAGGGATTCATGTCTACCTCCAAACGATGGATTGCCAGAATATCTGTTAGGCGGCACGAAGCATAGAATACTTTCCATAAATACATTAATTAGTCAGCAAAATGTTGTACGAAGTGCATGTGTAACAATCAATTATTGTGAAGAGATATAACCAGTTTCACTCTATTGACAAACGCATGAATGTCAGACATTTGTTTTATAGACACGATTTATCGTATTAGTTATATGAATGCAAGAATTTAAACGGAAAGTTAAGAAATGTACCTGTGTAACTGTTATCTAACCCTTGTAAAAGGGTTGGGCTTGAGTATGATTGAAGAGGAATATGATTTTAGTTGTTATGACCAAGGTATGGAAATGTTCATTTGGATGGAAGCGTGATAGTAGACGTGATATTCCATAAATTTGTCCATTAGTATCAAGATGAATTATACGGAATGATATCGATGACGATTTTTCACGTCTGTCATATTGGATTTTGTTAAAGTCATATTCGATGAGGTAAATTCATCACTAGTTGATTCAAATACATTAAATTCATAATTGTATACGTACACAAACGGATTAATTTGCTCAGACTTTCTTATCTTCATACATCCCATGATGTGTCTGTGACTTGATGCATGTACCAATACATGTACGACTGGAAAGATGAATATGATTGGAAATGATTTGAATCGACACTTAAAATGCAATGTTGACTGAAAATAACAAAGTTGTGCCACCAATTACAAACCGAAGGAGCCCATAAATTTTGTTTCAAAATGTAAATATATGTGTTGTATCATTCCATTTTAAACATGCATTAAACGTATTATGTTTTCAGTAAAACATCTGAAACTATTTGAGGATCATGGTTGCATTTTTTAAAAACCGAACATCGACACAAATAAGCTGCAAACTTAATCGGGGATATTTATCCGTGATCATATTTATGGAACCTGTGTTGCAAACGGTCACGGTTTAATTTGGTTGGGAATTATACCACAAATCCCGTGTACAGAGATTATGGACACAACCTGAATAGTTAAATCAGTACGCAATATAATGTTTATTCACACTTCCGACAATTTACAGTTGACATTAACTAGTATACGTGTGACGCGAGACTTAAAAAAGATGTTTATCATCCACAGGCAGAGTCAATTAATATCGATAAAGTCACCTGTGTAGTATAATATTAGCCGTTCTCCTATTAAAGTTGTAGTAACCTTTCAGCACCCAATATTTTAATTTCGATTTTGATAACCTTAACAGATCCCATACCAATATGTTTCTTGCAGCAATAGTAATGTTAAGGTCAAGCTCTTGCCACCTTTCTAAACTAGGAAAACTCTCAAAACCTGGAAAACAGATTTCAGGGAAAGCAAATATCTTTATCCCAGTTTTAAAGAGATATATCTATACTGATTCGTATACATAAGGGTTATAAGTACATTTGTTTAATATTTAGGGTGTTTGCTAAGTGCGTTGTCTTGACTAAATGCTGCGATTCTTATTATTTCGTGCTAGCCTAGATGAGAGCAAGTAGGTATTTCTTTAAGACAAATCCTCTTTTATCGTTCTGTGGATAAAATATTCGTGCTTGAAAAATATTTGTAAAAAGGTATAAACTGAAGGCGATCATAAATAAAAACGGAAGATAGGATGACGTGTAATTTATAGCTTAAAAGAAGACAAAAAAGGAACTAATAGTCGGATGTCGTTGGACTTGCTAAATGCTAAGATGGAGTGAACGCATGTACATATTTTAAACAATTGCTCTAAAGAGTTACGATTTATTTAACCCTCAGCTATATTCATACGCAACAAAACTTAGTATCTCCGTGCCATACTTTGTCTCCATATCCAAAATCTCTTTTCTTGTATTCACGTATATTTGCTTTTCACTTCAATAGGTCTGGCTGAATGTCTGTCTGTGTCTCCCACTATTTAAAAGTTATCTCTTTGTAAGTGGCACTCTTTGGATAGAGTGAGATATGTCGTATGCGATGATGATATTCTTTCTCGCCCAACACTCTCCACGCAGCTATGATATAGGTTCATCAAAGAGATTTTGACATGGATGCCACCTAAACAAATACCGTCAACCTCCGCATGACCGTGATAAGCCAAGAAAAAGGTCGTTTAATAGTTTCGTACGTTTATACGCAAAGTGACCTTCTGACATTTTAGATTGATTGCGCATAATCATTGAAGTTCAATTATATGCTTCAATCAGAGAAAACGTCCGATTACGAACATTGTAGTATGGTTTTGTGTTGGAGGAGTTGATGCGACTGTGATAAGCTGAACATATTCATTACTTATGATATATGCAAACGCTAGTATTTGAATTTAGCTTACTGCACTTGCAAAATTATTTTCATTTTTATCTTGAACATACATCATCACGTCCATCATTCCAAATATAAATTGGACATGAAATAATGAAAATAAACTGTTTACGTGACACACAGTTTCCTGCCTTTAGCTTGTGAAAAACGAATCAACTCACATCTACCAAACTATTTATCTCCCAGCCTAAGATCGATCAATATCAAATCTCTGTGTTCCATGATATAGCGGTGACTCGAACTCATTCAGCGAGCATCAAAATTCCAGACTGTAAACAATTTTGAAAAAAGAATTCGAAGCTTGACTCAATGAGCAAAATTGCAACATCAAACGTATAAACAGATTCACACAATAATATAAAACATGTTGCACTACAGATTCAATCTAAAAAAGCGACATATAGGTAAATGTCATGTCCATTATGCAGTCCATTGAAAATAACTGGACCCTTGTGTGCAAATCAACGTTGTCAATATAACTTTCTTTATGATTTGTTATTGTTAACATAATGGCATTTAGTTAGAAGAAATTCTTCCTTTTGCGTATTGCCTCTGATCTGTCATCAATAACATACAATAATACTCAAATGAAAATGGAGACGACTACCAAATGCATTCAATAATATATACGTCTGAATTGGCATAAACTAAGTAATATTGTTTTATAAAAAAAACCACAAATAATGCAAAACATAAATAATAAAAAATTAAAATTAAAGATCTACTTACAGTTTGCTGAATTAAATAAAAAACTAATCAGCCAACGTTTTCTTTTCGAAGTAAATATTAATGTGTTGATATGTTTAGGAGCATAATAACAGAGGGGTGAAAGGAAGTCATTTTATGTTTAGTCATGTGAACGTAAAATGTCTAAATGCTTTAATCAGGGTCAGCTGTGCTAAAAATGGATTAACTTGTATCACACATTAATTATTAATATACAGTTGCTGGAAAGCTATAAAAAACTAGGCTCGTATAAAAGGTAGATCGAACCATTTTCAGTCGTTAAGCATGCAATATGACAGTGCAAAATTTTCGATGCAAAGTAATGACAGAAAATATATAAATGGAGATAGAAAGTGCCACCCACAAAACATAAGATATATTTTACTAAACATCATTATCGTAATGGTATGATAATTTAGTGATCCAAATAAACTCTAAATTAGTCACAGATAATATTAGACATTTTAATTAATTTCCATCTCTTCGATTTGCATTAGTGGATAAGGACCACTATGAACCGTTTCACCAATCAACTCAAAATATCATTGCATGTTAATATTTGTTCAATTTAAATGTTATATAATTCCCAAAGGTCTAAAAAATTAAACGTTTGATCATATGTAAATTGAGATGAATTTGACAGCCATGACATGCCTTATCTGTGAGACACCTGCGCAAACAAAAAAAAAATAAGAAGAAACGATTTTATCAGTTAAAATGCTTGAAAACAAATTGATCGTAAACAGAGATAATTCATTCTTTCCCAAAGGCTTTTTCTCCGCTACATGTAAATGTACATAATGAGTTTCACCACATAAAAGTCAGGCAAACAGTTATATCATTGTCAAACTGGATAAGAGATTATTTTCCACGCAGATGATTATCCTCCCGTATTATCAGTCGAAACATGAAATATATGCAATCACTGCAAATATCTTTATTATGTACAACTACCAGGAACTCACAATAATCAATTTAAAGGTTATATTTGAATTATAGCATTGTAAACAGTATTCGCTATTGACCTTGATCATTTACAAAGTTTTATGTTTCTTGTATCCGTCTCAGATTTTAAGTGTTGTTTTTCAAGAAATATATCCAAACTCATATGAAGATTAAAATAATTTAGATATGTTTGCTTAAGTTGCAGTGATTACTATGTCTTGTTATTTTGAATTTTGGATCGGTCAAGATCCAAGTTCTATATTTACGCAGGTCCCTAAACTAATAAATGATGAATTGTTATAACATATGTCCCCCACCCCCCACCCCACACACACATACACACACTGTTATACCGGTATTTTGCTGGGTTCCATTTTATAGTCCATAATTAAAACAAAAAGCAAACATAATAATGTATAGCCTGTTGAAGTGCTCAATGACATGAGTTTTAATTTAATTTACTAATTTTTCTAGACTTGATGAAGTTGCTATTTACTGAATGCTAGATTGTTTATATTTCTAGCTGATGAGTTACATCATGTTGTTGTTCAAAGTTAAAATGTTATTGAATTGAATTGATATTCCATTATCTATACCTACTGGAATGAACGTTTATCTGGCATTAGGTCAGTATTTAATGAAACACTCTCGACCACTACAGCTGTTCGTTCTTCATTTATTACATCATTTTCGTCCTCGTCCTCGCCCTCCCTATCCATGTCGTTTTCGTCGTTAATGTTGTAATGTCTTTCTAAAATCCTATTGATTTCAATACCGTTTCCGTCATCTCCATCTTTCCTTCTTTTACACTTTATCATATTTTATCCGTCCGTCTCTCCAGTACTCTGTCTGGTTATGTTCTCTGTACATTTAACCTTCGCCGGCCTTGATAATAATTGACCGTAGTTCTCTGCCTATAACCATATGTTAGACGTTTGGCTTTTTCTTTTCGATGTAGGGTCGTTCCTTCGATTTACCTCCTCCCCAGACGGGGTGTTCCTTCTTTTCCTTAAGGTGGGCATCGGTATTCATATTACTATTTTCTCATTTGACTTTTCCGGAGTTTCTGAATTGTCTATGCGGTTCTGACCCTTCTTAGTCCCTTCTTCCCTATCCACATCCTATGTGTTTTCCTTTGAGATTCCTTTCTCTGCCTTCAAGTTCAAGAATAAATTCTTATTTTTCTCCAAATGTTGTATGATCATATTTTCTTAGCACCCGTCCTTGTGGTTTTTCTTCTAGTATTGCTTTGGCCTGAAAGTCACTACCACCTCCACTTTCCTGATATGGTCTCATTCCATTTCCTGACCGATTGAGCTGGATATTTGATACGACAGTTTCTTGTTGTCTTCTGAACCTTCAATGTCGTATACATGCTCTAATTTAGATTTTCCGATTTGGTTATATCTTTGAAATGCGAGCGCTCTTTCTATCTCATTATGTATGGTGTCTTCAGCAGCTTTGTCAGCATGTGTAGTCCGTTATATTGGCACCCTTGGATTGAGAGTCAATTGGCGCTTGGCGGAGTTTTATAATCTCCTACATTTTCTCTCCATTACGCACCCTCTATACCATGTTTGTAACAAAGAGACACGTAACATAAATAAGGATATTACTTTTTCAGCATATTCTCTCGCAAAAACCACCACTGGTTTTGCCCGATGTTTGCATATAGAAAACAAAGCAACAGTGTAAAGACTTATTCCCTGCTGGTCAATTGTTTCTTCACTTTATAAAATCAACAGACGAGGAACAAAACTATTCGCCAAAGAAAATTAATTTTAATTTCAAATCAATTTTAATTGGTCTGCACAATTAATAACACAGGCAGCCCGAACAACCAACCAGGTCCGTTTATGAATATATGGCCATAATCTAAGTTACAGAACGACCTGAAACCAACAAGTTTCGAAAACTTAGCAAATATATTAGTATCAATATAATTCAAAGAAAATGTAATAGGAACATAAGCAGCAGAGCGGGCGAATCGGACAACTTTGTAGAGGCGTCGATTCGGCAAACTAAGACTTGTTCGTAAATGCTTTATAGAAGTGTCGATTCGGAAAAACGAGGTTTGTTCGAAATCGTAAAAAAGGACGCCAATGTCGTTGTCGCGCCCCCCTCTGCTGCTATGGGTTAATATTTTTTTTTTACGATGAAAATCATTTAAGATGAAAATCCTTTTAGGACTTTACAGACTAATTTGTAAAACCTCACCTCGTAAATCAATTAGATTCTTTGACTGGTCAGTGAGTCTGAAATTAATTCTCGTTAATGAATCATTATGACATCGCATATAGACCGGATTAGTTGGATCCTCAATAATTAGAAATCCTGGAGGGGCGTTTAGTGCAAATGAATATAGAAAATATCCCTGCTGAGCTTGATTCGAACGCTCGAGATTTATTCGATAGCTTCCTTCAATGACATCACATACTAAATTTAGCGCTATCACCGAGGATATATTGACGTTGGACGGAAAGATATGCCTGCCGCCTCTGTCTGGGTCATTATTATGTTTGAGGATAGTTAGACCCTTGTTTTGTTGTCTCTGTGCTGTGACTATTGTATTTAATTTTTTATTGATAACATTATTACGTTTTTTTAGTTCGTTGAAAGTTGAAATTCGGTAGATCGGCTTCTGTTATATTGTAACCGGTTAGGAATGTTTGTTTAGAGGGATTAATGTTATCATCGCGTTGATCAATTATTACTTGAATCACTCGCTGGTTGACATATTCCATGTCGGATACATGTTGATTTAATATTTCAATTCGTGTAATGATTTAATTGTGGATGGACTCATTGAAAGTCTGTTGTAGTCGTTGTAGTTGTTGACTGTTTTCTTAATTGATCTCTCTAAAGTATTAAATAATTATGTTATGATATATATATTTATATATGTAGTTGATTCCCGAGTGTGTCCAACCTTAAATCTCGAAAAAGCGGAATCCCGATCAACAAATTTAAAATAACTACCCGGCAACGATGACATTGTTATAACACTGAGGTGTTCTCGAGATGATGTAACTTCGTGGTACGATTGTTTTTTCCGTGACATAATCAGATTTTTGTCGTTCATGTGGAGGTGTTATTTCAGGCCATCCTATTATTGTTCTTATAGAACTCTGATAGATATCTACGGCATACCCGGGTGAGTTAATCTCAGTCGCGGATGATATTGTCGGCTCGTGAACCGTTATAGCGATTTTTGATTCTCTTCCAGTAATAGATTGTATTCTACGCTGTAATTCAGCATTGATTTGTTCGATTTGGTAACACCCAGCTGGTAGGGAAACGACGTTCCAGTCTGGATTCCTGTCTTGTTTATTCTTACTCGCAAACACCAAAGAATTATTCCGTTGTTGACCACCAGATGGTGCCGACCAAAAGTTAGGCCAACTATGGTATACTCGTAGTTTTGCCAGCGCTATTCCCTTCACGGGACTCGGAGTAGGGAAATTCACACTGAATTCAGGATTGGTTGATGGTATTGATATCATGCTGGTTTTCATCGGGTTTGTGTTCTCCGCTATTTGTTTAAGTAGTTCTTGCGGTGTTGTCATTGATACTATTATTATCCTGCTCTAATTTCGATATCACGGAATCATACAATTGAGCCATTTTCGAAAACTCGCTATCTTATATCAATATGTCATCGAGTGACGTTGATATCATCGAGGATAATTGTGAGTACGCCGTTGATGCAACATGAAATGTGATTACGTAGTCTTGTAGTTTCCGCTAGCTGCATGATGATAATTTTTTTGTTATTATCGAAATTATTCCCGTGATTATTGTTGTCTCGGATATACAAACTGGAGCAGCTATCGAAGCAATCATTGTCACCGGGAACGGTATAATACCAGCTCCGTTGATTACACCACTCACCGAGCATACAGTAACATCAACTGCAGTGATTTTTCGTCTGTATTTGTTATTTTTGTTTGCTACTCCTCGGTGAGGGTTTTGAGTTTAGTTTGAAATTCTCTGACCTGAATCATAGCGATATTATAGTGATACCATGTTATATGTAATTCACCGGTGAATTCAAGTAAGTTGTTTACTCAAATCCGCTACGAATTCCACATACCATGATACTGAAGCACTAGCCAAATTATTATCAGTGGATGCTATCGTGAACTGTTCAGTTGTATCCTTGTCGATGATTGTTGATATCGTATTGTTAACCCCAGATGAACTCGTTGATGAAATATTAAATTGGGTCGGTGTCACTAGGGTTAATCGATAAATACCTTTGACGCTTGCAGTCATACATAGCGTGTTGGTGCATGGTGTCCACACAGATTATAAGAGTTGAATCGTGTATACTACGTTGTTGGTTCTCTGATGAGAAATTTTTGTTTCTTCAATGACTGCTATCATTCTCTGTAGATCATTTTTGATTGCTTCGATGAAAAGTTTCATATCTTCGATGAAATTTGTAATATCCGGGAGTTTTATGTCGAGTGTATCGAATGTGGTTCCAATAAATTTATCTATGATGTTTTTACGAAATGTTAAAAACTGTTTAAGATGTTCTTCATATTTGGCTTGAAATGTTGCAAATTATAACATAGTTGTTTTTATTTGTTCATAAAGACGCCCCTGAAGTTTTTTTTGTCGCTAGTTTTTAGCAGTATCGAGTAAATCAAAATTTGACATTGGAATTATTGGTGTTAATAAACCGGTCCTAGTCTCAGGCCGCATCCTTTGTACCATGAATGTGGGGTTCCTGGTAGTCTCAGACCTTTTCCTTTTTTTGTATCCACGTCCTTGTTATTGTTCATATGATTGAGGAATACCATGTATTGCTTTTGTACCAAGAGCTCCAGCGGCTCCCACCGCAGCTGCTTTACCAGCTGCAATTAATGCTGGAATCGCAGCTCACAACGGGAATATACCACCTGATTTTATCATGGCTTTGATCGCAGGCGCAGAGAGTGTAACTTGAACACCTTTTGTATCTTAAAAGCATCATTGAAGTGTTTTAACTGATGAGTTGTCAAAATATAATTTATTCTGACCACCAGGCATCTGATTGTGTTTCAGCGTTATCGTGGTTCCACATTTTTTAGCTGATTCTGATTGCAATATTTTTAATTTGACCGGGAGTCAATGTAACACTAACAACACTATATGGCCTTATACAATAACAGATTGATCTAATTGTTACATATTTTCCACTGGTGCATCAATTACTATCATTCCTCCACCAACACCTTCGAGTAGCATTGATTTGTCGCTGAGAATAATGACAACAACTGCTCTGTACTCGACAATAGCACCACGGGTTACATGAGATCTAAAGTGTATATCAAGGACGGGTTGTCTTGTTAAATCGAGACGTTCAAATGAAAAGAAATAGATCGGATAGAGTCTCTTAAAATCATATTGTGAAATGTGGTGACCCGTATCAACATTTTGATCGCGTCCCTTAAATGACAACATACGATGATACACGCGTGCAATATGGTTTTGATCATAATTAAGTTGTATATCATCGGATAATTCCTGCTGGCCATTTATTCTCAACGAAACGTCAGTAACGCCTAATGGATCAAATATCATATGGCTGTGTAATTGTGAACCAACTCTCATCATATTCTGTAATGTAATAAATATATGACGCGGAGCTGAAACACCTTGTTGTGATGCCAGGTTCCATGTAAATATGCCCTTAACATTTGATTGCTTAATATATGTTGTTGTTGTTAGCCAACTTAGTAATGATTTTCCTCCTGTATTCATAAGTGATAGTAATCGTTCGTTTGAGGTAAGTAATGGAGTCGTTACTGGCATACACAATGATAGTTTTGTTAAAATGACTTTACCGTGAACATTCTCTGGATGTGCAGGATCCGCTGGAAGCCTCCAAATTGCATTATTATCATCACCCTTTCGCACGAGTACTACTGTATGCTTTGCTCCATAGATAACGTTTCGGACATTTCTGCAGAATCCAAATATATGATGCAGTAGAATTGCGCATGAAAATGATCTACGCGTTCCGTGCAACATTGACATACGTGTTGCAGCTCCAAGGATGTAGTCAGAATCAGTATTTATAATCATATTTTCGACGTCAGCAGGATTACCACCACGTTCATTTGGTCGTCGTACAACAAATTGATTTTTCCCGGCAGTATTTCTACCGTCCTTTGCGAACATCATAGAAGGACCTGCCGATCTTGTATAATCATCGGAATATCTTGCTAGCCCTATTTTGTTGTGGCGACATCAACATCACATTCTATCGACTCGATCTTTCTTCCTTCCATCAATCATATATCTTGCACTCTCAAATAGCGCTATGATACCATTATTGATAGAACCGACTTGGGTACCATCTGGGTATGGTGCTGGTACACCAGGATTATCAGTTAATTGTACGAGTTCCCCTTCCACTTCAGTATATGCTTCGCATGGTAGAAAGTATTTACTGGTATCATGAACCTGAAGTTCAATTCTTGATCGAATATTTGGTTGTACTGCGTGATAGGAATAGAATTGATAATCGCGTACAGAATCATCTTTACGCACTGGGTCTTCCATATCAAACGCTGGATCAGGTGACCGTTTGAACATTTTATTTTATATTCCTCGATCTAAATCATGATTTTTATTGTGGTCGTTGACGACCCCGTCGTGGTTTTAAGCCACTTCCCGCTATGATGCTAATTTTTGATCTACTGCGTTATTTATTATTTTGCTAACACTTGCAGGCTTTACTGTTGTAGATGGTAGTGGTCCCAATGACGAAGTCGAAAATCCAAGGGATTTTTGCGGTGGTTTCTTTCGTCGCCGAACTAACGCTCTTAGTTTCTCCTTCGCGGCGAAAAACATCTTACCGGCAACATTTGCAACAGCGCGAATACCCTTATCAAAGAATAACATGAATGGCATTCATCGATAATTGTTTTCTAGCGGCGCTACTTTTGAAGCCATTCTTGCAAATAACCCTGCAATGGTATCACCGAGACCATCACCATAATACGCGCGCCAAATCGGCATTCGTGAATTTACTACGTAGACTCTGGTTGGTTTATAATGGTTGTAGTGTATGATCATCTTATTGAATTACTATTTATCTAATCGAATGACGCTATGATAACCATGATGCTCAGCTAGCTCCTCAATGAAATCTCGATATGTTTCAATGTCCATGATGCCACCTCGAAATAACCGCCTACAGATATCAGCGGCTTCACTAATTATTTCCGGTGAGTTATTTCCAGCTCGTTTCCATCCTATGAAAACTTCTAATTGTGCTATATCGCTGAGAATATTACCAGGACAACTAACTAGACCACTACCTGATACCCCTCTTATACCACTCTGAGAAAATCCCTCCCCGGTTGCACCTTGTGCATCATCATCCCCAGCAGGTTCATCATCATCATCTTGAAGTTGAAACTCTCACGTTGGTCATGTGATGTATCTAACTGGGGTCTTCTTGTTTTTTCGTTTTCGTGTTTGTTTTCGTGTTAGGCGCCTTCTTTCTTGTCGTCGTCCTTCTATTTGTTGTTGTCGTTCTTCTATTTGTTCTTTATCATAATTACTAATTCCTTCTTTATATTCTTTATACCCCATCTCGCTCTTATCGAAACGATCAATTATTTTGTTTATTTTATACAACCAACCAACCCAGTCATTTCTTGTTATTTTACTATATATATATATATATATATATATATATATATATATATATATATATATATATATATATATATATATATATATATACTCGTCTGCTAAAAAAAATCCTTTCTTGAATGATAGCTGTTAGCAGCAAAGTCACCAAAAGCGTGATAATCTTTTTGTTTTAATAATTGAAATTGTTTTATTAGTGTTCTAGCCGTTTTAGTAAATTTATTCACTAAAGAAACACTCGTTTTTAGTAACATCACCCTGTGGTTGTTGTCGTTATTTAGCTATCTGTGTTTCAACAGCGGCAGAATACCCTTTTTCTATCTTGTTCGTCAATAGTCTCCCTCAAAATAACTTTATCGGTGGTAGCGGTGATGGGTTTAAATAATTCTTCCGTATCAGCAGAAACAAATCAGTCTGCCAATGTTGTCTAGCTTGAAGTTTTTCTCGTACAGAGTCACGGATTGGTATAATTTTTTTAATTGCAGATAACCTTTCTCTCGCTTGTCTAGTCGTTAGTGCTTCATTTACCATTATAAATTAATACTTGATATAAATGCAGTGTTTTAATCACTGATCACCATAGATAATTCCTGTAAACTACTTTGCAATTCCAAGTGGAAAAAGTCTACGGAAAATAACATGGAAAATCGACTCATTGACCCGACTGACACAAGCATCAATTTTTGGTCATTGCTGGTCATTTGTATGTTTATTTCAGGTCTGAAATGATCATTTATGATCAAAACAATAATTCCTTGTGGAAAAGTCTACGAGAAATAACAAACAATCGACTCATTGACCTGACTGACATAAGCATCAATTGTTTACTTCATGTCTGAAATGATCATTTATGATAAAAAAAAACAAATTCCTGGTGGTAAACCTCTAACTGATTCAATTAGAGAACATTGACTTATTAACCCGACTGACACCACCTAAAATCAGGTAAAATACACTAAAATCACTGAAATATCACTGAAAATGACCAAGAAATAAACAAAAAAAATGACCAGCAATGATCAAAAATAAAAAAAAAATAATTTTATAAACGATTTCAGAAATTAATAAATAATTAAATCAGTGAAAATTGTACTATTAACTTCCTTATAGTAGCGTTTCGTTGATAGACACCAGTATATAATGTCAAAGCTGGTATTGATTAAAACAGCTTTAGAAATTTTGTTCTAGCTGAACGCACATACCTGTCCATTGTATTACTAACAAACACTAAAGTATTTACCTGTTCATTCATTGAAGTATGTACATGTCAAATCGTTGGTTGGTTATACAACTTAATCCGCTGGGGTTTCAATCAGGGGATTTTCGTTCTGTTGAATTAACAATCTTATATTTCTGATTTTTGAATTAACTGTTCGTTTCATCTCGTATTCCTGCCCAGTCCCTTTCTTATCCTTTCCGCGATAGTATATAACGGGACGAACTTACTGACGTCGTCAGAGAATATCAGGGAGTCACGAATATATTTTTGGATTATTTTTGTAAGAGCATATTTTCTCGGTAACACATATTTGTTGTTCATAGCACTATAATCAATATCATGAAAGTCTGAAATAATTTGATCACTATTTAAACTATGTGATAACTTAAATCCTTGACTTTTCAAATTTGAAATCTCAGTTATGATATCATTGACATTTTCAGAGTTCATATTAAATAGTCATTACATATTTCTAATACAAAAAAACATTGATGTATTTTTCAAAAATAAACAGTAACTCATGATGAGCGATTACCAGTCATTAGGACCCTTATTAGGCATTTGTGTATTTCATAGTGTTCCTTCTTTGAAAGTATTTCTTCTGTTGGTTATATATCAGAAATGTTTTCCTTTGTTGGTTATAGCCAGAGATTTTTCTCTCTTTGTGATTTGACCCTATGACAGTTTATTTTAGCCGACAGTTCATTCTGAACTACCCTGTGGGGTTACCCAATGTGATGGAAAGCTTATTACATCCACGTTACTGTTTATGTTGACGTCCATAGTCATACCACAAAGCATATTCCCCGATAATGGACCTAGCTCGTCAAATAACGGGTTAGAAACCTAAGTTGATATGCTTAGGGGAATGGGCGTCACAACATACACACACACACACACACACACACACACATATATATATATATATATATATATATATATATATATATATATATATATATATATATATATATATATATATATATATATATGGTTAAACAACTTATATATATATATATATATATATATATATATATATATATATATATATATACATACAATACAATACAACCTCAATGGCTGTTGTACAATGAATGGATGATATATACAATGAATGAATGAATGGATGATATATATATATATATATATATATATATATATATATATATATATGCAATGAATTAATGGATGATATATATACAATGGATGAATGACTGGATTATATATGTATACAATGGATGATATATATACAATGGATGATAATGGTGGGCGGGTCTACATTCATACGTGAACAATTATACAACCTATACAAAATCCTAGGTTGCATGAATACAAAAAGTACCCACACATATGCTACAGTGTGTAGGTTGTATAATTATTCACGTATGATTTTCGACGCTAAAGCCCAATAATAAAATAGACTCTATGGTATATAAGCTGGTTATAAGTGAAAGTCGAACACGGAGGTGTGCGATTTTATTCTTTCGTGTACTTAATAATAATTATTGAAAGCATTTAAGCAAGACCGAATACTTAAAAAAAAAACACAAAAGGGATGCAATTGTTTGTAAATACTACGTCTTTGGTTCGTTTTCTTACAAAACAGATAATTGATTGTATCTCCTTTGATAATCATGACAATTAAAACAGCCAGTCAGTAAAGTCCCATATCGAAATCAGGTGACACAACCCATTGAAATCCGTAACTCTTTCATAAGCCGTACACATACCTGCATGAGTTATCTCCCTTTGGTGTTATATGTTATAATACAAAATATGATTCAGACATATGACAATTTTTGTCTAGTCTTTTTTCAAAAAGCCCCCTCTGCAACATACCATATTGAGGCTCTACACATATCGAAATACCTACCTGCTTTATTCATTTATTGAAATACCATTTCCTCGTTATTTTCTGTATTAAATGATTGAATGGGTCTCCTTGCAACTGTTTTAGAAATACCAGTTCTTCCTATTTTGGAATTCTCACTCTTAGAGATAGCCTGCAAATTCGATAAAGAATTATTCTGAGGATTGGAATCAATATAATCGATAACAAGACCATCTTCGATCAATCCATGGAAACACTCGTATGCGATTCTATGATTAAGATAACATTTCTCTCCAGCAGTAAACATCAAATACCCCATATTATTCACAACCTCTAATGGTTTCTTCAGCTTGCAGTGTCTGACAATACCGTCACGAGACGCTTCACAATTGCTGATCATAGGATGCTATTTAAATTCTTGGTTAATTTATATACTATAATACTATTTGTCTAATCCATTGTTTGGTTGAATTATTACATTATGTGGGAATCTATCAATATAGTCTTGAGGCGTTCTTATGATCTTGTCGTTGACGCTGTCATTGACGAAATCTTTGATGGATATTTGAACAGAATTCTTAATTCGTTTATCATAATAGCGCTTCAACTCTCTGTATCGTTTGCCACCACAACCAAGACACAAATGCAATTTTCCACTCACCCCTACCCCATATTGTATGCAAGGGACCGGGCTAAGACGACTCCCCGGCGAAAACTTTGCATATGATATCCACATAATTCATTTCTGCATGATTTATTACATGCTGTTACTGATCCAATCATGAGCCATTTGCAAAATTCATTATATAATAAATTCTTTATTGAAATACTTGTTTTATTTATAGCATGTAGGAGTTCGAGAGATTATCGAAAATTAAGCCCAAGAAATTTCAATCTCGGTAGAGTCTCCGTAGATCCAAAGAATCTAATAGGTGAATGTAGCATATTAGGTAGAATTCGTTATTATTTTAATGAATTCAAACAGGATGGAGCACCTCACTATTGGTCAACATTTCGAATTGATGGTAGTGTTGATGCTACCATGAACGACGAAAGAGCAGCAGTGATAATCTCACATCTTGACAAGAAAAAGTATTGTTTTAGAGTGAAATTCATTATCCGTTCGACAGAGGAGATTGGATTATCAGAGATAAGTTTGAACCATCGTAAAAGATGTGAATCGAGATTCCAAACTAGGAATTTTGACTGGAATTGATAAACTGTACTACGAGAGATCTTATCCTGTAACAGCAATTGTTTATTGGATCTATCCGTTAAATGATATAAACCGAGTATTGAAAAAATAAAACCAATGAAACTGTCGATGTTGAATTGTGTAGCAGAACGAATAATAGAACACTTCACAATGCATTGCGTGGAAACAAATTGACTGTTCTAAGACGTAACAAAATAAACGAATGGGGAATAACAGTAAGGGGGCGTGGAGCAACAATTCAGGATATAACCAAATTATAAATATCATTAAGATTTCCATAATCGTAGCGACGATAACAGGCGAGGTATTATATGAACCGAAATATAAATCAAAGGGAGCTCCAATCAAAATTCCCGCGAGATAGGACAATAAAATATCTACCCGCGGAGTTTTTCTCTGAGGACAAATTATTTGATTTTATGTACCAGTTAAGTAAAAACGATCCCATTTCAGTGTGGTTACTTCACAGTTTTGAAAACGAAGAGGGCAAATTCGATCAATTTGTAAGACCCAATGGTAATGGCAATGCAAGACCGTACTGAAGCCCTCCATGACGCGATGAAATAACCAGCTAGTGGCTTTTTCAACAGAACACGACGAACAATTATTAACAAGCTGTTTTTCAATTCCGTCGGTTGCAGCTCATTTTGCGAGAAAGAGAAACACGTGGAAACCAACAAGAACTTAATTTATATCAGATATCAAATCAAGCAGTATCGAATATAACCATGGCGGACTATGGAATGCAAAATACGACCGCGAAAGTATTATTTCGGTTGATATGATTGCGTGTTACCCTGGGAGTTTTCTCGGGTACGGAGAAGCCGCTGAGATCTTCAAGCGATTTGGGCATCCCACGCACAAAATGGCCCGCGTTGCAATTAATGGAACACTACATGATTTTGATTTAACCGGATTCGCTCGTGTGGCATCATTTGAACTGGCTACAGGACTTCATCCGTGCTATTATGTTTGGATTGGTAGACACATCTCTGAAAGATACTGGATGCCAATAGTGTTATTACGGTATATGATTGATTTTAAAATGCTGATATCGTTGATTGTCGGTGAAGCAATTATATCATATAACGCGCAGACTGAAGCCTGGTTACCACAGCCTAGTCTAGATAGTATAATCAGCGAAAATAGAAAACAATTTCCCAATCTCGACGAAGAAGATTTCATGAAATGGTCTAAACAGCTATTTGAAGTTAGAAATAAAGACGCAAAAGAACTCGGCAGAAGAGTAATCGGTAAATTCACTCCAGGTGGCAAATACGAGAATAACAGGTATTCTTCACGATTGATTATGGATAGCGTTGAATACGATTTTATAATCGCGGATGTAACATCTTAAGGTATATATGTTGATCATAAAGACGCTTTATTGTCCGATTTTACCAAATTAGGTACAATTGTTACTTACAATGATGGATACAGTCTTCAGTATACACTTTTGAGGGCGTCTATGCAGGCTTATGCTTATGTTAATATATTTTCGATGATAAATATATTTCCTGACACCGCAGTTAGAGTAGACACTGATTCATTTTGCATAGACATGAAACACAGTAGCGCAGTGGCTGTATTCACAAAATCCGATGAGAGTTGGGGGTCATGGAGAATTAAGCGGGAAATACTGCGTGATTATTCAAAATTAACAGATATTACGATTAAAAACAATTACTTGAAAAATAATCAGATATCCGAACTATCTAATGCACCGCAGGTATCTGATCCAATATGTAGATATACAACCGTGTATTTAAACGGCTGTGGTGGGTCAGGAAGGACGACTCGTACGATTGATTTATTTCGTAGAAGCGCTAGCATTTCCAAATCAAACATGATTGTGCTAACACCGACCCACATACTTGCCAGATAGATGAAACAACGAAGGGTGGATGCCTGTACTTATCACAGTTTCTTTCGATGGAACGTTGACGAATGGATTACTGACTGAATGGGTGAGAAAATATTCCTGAAGTCATTATATGGGATGAGATATGCACAGTGTCGTTAGATGTATTACAATGATTTATCGAGTGGTTATTGCTATCGAAAACAGAGATGATAATGTGCGGCGATAATGGCCAACCACCACCATGTATCGGTTTATCCCCACATGATTGGCTGAAGAATCATGTATACTATTATGAAGAAACTAATAACGATCGTAGAGCACTTGATGAACAATTATGTGAGTTCAAGAAACTAATTATATTACAAACGGATAGAATCCAATGTCAAATAGCCCATGCAATAATTTCAGAAACACCATTAAGTGATTTATGGGAAGCATGGAGACCAAACGATTTGATAGTAGCAAGTAAAAAAATAGCCAGAGACACCCTCCAGATAAAGTTATTTGAATTACAATTTGCAACACTTCCAACGTCGCTGTGTTATAGAACCAAGGATACACGGCGACAAAATATCGAAGTTGATATTCCTGGGCAAAGTGAGAAGCAGAATTTAGTGTTAAATGATATTGTGCTGGTTCATATTAATGTCGTTGAAGGTGCATTGCCCGCTGATAAATCCCCGTGGACGCTAGGTTACGCAGCAACAATACATTATTCACAGGGATTGACTATATCAGATACGATTGTTTGGATGGTAGATAATCACATCGAGTGGTCAAATTGTGTTGATCTCGCAGTGCCCAGAGTACGAATAATAAATCAACTTCGAAGAGTTTTTCTAGACTATAACGACACTACAATAAGTGATATTGTCAGCGTTGACAGAAGCAGAAAAAACTCTCTGGTTATAAAACAACAGGATAAAAAATAACATAAAATATGACATTGATGTTGAAGTAATAATTACATTGGAACAACAACAGAATAATCACTGCGCAAGTTGCAATTGCATAATTAATTGGTGTTGGTCCGATAAAGATCCTCGCCAATTTACAGTAGACAGAAATCATAGCAGCGTAGGTAATACCAGAGATAATGTGATGCTGACATGTCTTGAGAGCAACAGGCTCAGAGGTGCTTGTTAAGACCACGCGGCGGTAATTGAGTATCCTCGGGTATTACTTGCAGTTGTTCACGAGTAAATCTGCGTAGTGACACTCCAAATATTATAAGTAGCTCTTTATTTCCCCACATTGGAGCCCTCCTGGTTCATATAAATATCTAATAGTGACATTGGCGACTATTGGTTGTTTTGAAAAACTTATTGCGGTTTTTCCAGCTATATACTTCTTTTTAATCGCGTTGTTACGTTTCATGTTGATTGTCCTAGTAATCTGATTATTCAAGGCGGTAATCACAGCTGGTAATCTCTTTACCCATTCACGAGATCGTTTATCCTGGATGAATTCTTTCGCGTATTGATATCCAAATAACCGCTCAGCAAGATTGCGATTAAATCGTTCAACATTTGCCTGATCACGATGCAGTACAGTATGTCCTAGTCGTAACGCGGTTTTACGATTCTTCATTGTTGATAGAACCACACCCTGAAATTCCTTGCCAAGATCAACTTGTAATAAATTTGGCCATTTCAAACTCAGAAGCGACTTCAGTTGATGATTTTGTCGATAGCGGCTGTGCTTGTTTGTATCGACTCGCAACATCAACTATGGTTAACGCGTATTTGTAAACATCATCGTGCGGCAGAAATAATGTCAGCCTGATGAACCTCATAAGGAACGGTCACATCAAAATGCGTGTAGTAAATTCGTTTAGGCGGAGGAAAATAAATCTGCCATATCGCCTGTTTGGATAACCAATCCGCTGCAGTGGTATCGTTCACCTTTGATGCGCTAGCGAGTTTACCGATTGCTGCTTTACCCCTCCAGTATCCTTTCGGAGAATAATAAATAGATTCCATGCTGTTATTAGTTACCAGCAAATAACATCAATTTACCGTTCATTGCTGATTTTACTAACCATGACGCCAACCTTTCTTTGAATGATTTATCAGTGATATAATTTAACGCGTGAATCAATTTCACATCTTCGAGATGTCTGTGTTGCAGATAACTGCATTTACAAGCAACATCATGAGCATGACACGCCTTATCAATGGCGTTTATTGGATTCTCATCACGTCAAGGTTGATTTTGATCATCGAGTCTGATATCGAGTCTAGTCCCGGGTCCACAATAACAATACCCAGGAAGGTGTTTTTCTCCTGGATACTGTGCCCATGGCGTTCCTGGTAATTTTACTAACTTGGATGCAATATAACCTCCTCGTTGTTTTTAAAATCCTTGATTTTATCAAGGGAAACAAATCTAATTTTTTTGTACTACATTGTACACACTTACCAGAAAATGCTGATCTGTCATTGCTAGTTGTAATCGTCGTCAAGTCATCTGTGCCAGTATGCTTCTTACATTTTACACACTATATTAGATCCATAATATCTTTATAATAACATGAATGTAATTGATTTTTTGGCGACAAAAACACGAGAACCAGTTAAGCATCATGCAGCGCTACCGAATTCCATTCGCGTGATTAAAATCGGACCATCTGGGATTGGCAAAAGACACAACTACTACTTAATGTAATAATGAGATGGATGAAATGGGATAAACTATATTGGATTGCTCCTAGTGTAGCCGATAAGCGATGCTACGAGGTGTTAAAGTATTACAACGAAGCGGCAACATCAACCACCGGTGAGAGTATTATTGAACTTATAACCCATACCGAAGAAGCACCGAGCA
The DNA here is from genome assembly GCA_029339505.1 of Unio delphinus. NCBI lineage: Eukaryota > Metazoa > Mollusca > Bivalvia > Unionida > Unionidae > Unio > Unio delphinus. Next base: position 1,849,333 of record JAQISU010000351.1, on the reverse strand, counting down.
TTGATGATATTGATGGAAGTATTAACAATTTAGTCGTATATTATGATATCATGTTAGATAATGAAAAGAATCCTGCCAAAATATTTTCTCGAGGACGACATAACAACACAGACGTGATATATGTCACTCAAAAAAACGCACAGATTCCAAGTGTAATCAGAGAAAATTGCAATTTAGTATGTGTGTTTAACGGCAATGGAAAATAAACACTACAAAATATTTATCAATATTGGTGTGACGGTGACATGCATTATAATCGATTTAGAAATGTCTTTAGTATGTTCGGGCAAACCGCACGAATTTGTAACTATATCGTATCGAATTAGATCAAATATTCTATTAAAAATTATTAACCCTGAGCAGCAGAGGGGGCCGCGACAACGACATTCGCGTCCTTTTTTACGATTTCGAACAAATCTCGGTTTACCGAATGGACACTTCTATAAAACATTTACGAACAAGCCTTAGTTTGCCGAATAGACGCCTCTAAAAAAATGTCCGATTCGCCCCCCCTGCTGATACTTACACTATTATAAGTGTATCCACGTTAATCCTTAAAGAGTTATATTGCAATCCAAAAAGAAAAAAAAATTCCTAAAGAATTTCAGAAAAGAAGACGACAAAATATATGTATAGCGCATAAATTACGTTTCGCAAGAGGAATGTTTCGCGAAAGGAATTGTAGTAACTTTCATTAGAAAGAGCAATTCTAACCGTATCAGACTTATTCCTTGCTGGTCAATTGCTTCTTCACTACAGAAAATCAACAGACCAGAAACAAAATTATTTGCCAAAGAAAATTAATTTCAATTTCAAATCAATTTTAATTGGTCTGCACAATTAATAACACATGCTTCCAGGACAAACAACCAGGTCCTTTTATTCATATATGGCCATAATATAAGTTACAGAACGACCTGAAACAAGCAAGGTTCGAGAACTTAACAAATATATATATATTATCAATATAATGAAAAAAATGTAATTAGAACTTACAATAGTATGGGTATATCCACATTAATCCTTAGATGTTATATTACTATTGAAAACAAAATGAAATTTCTTAAAGAATTTTAGATCCTTGAATGTTATTATCTCAATAACATTGTCTACATTTCCTTTGAATAGTTCAACATAACAACAGAATTATGTTATAGTACAATTAGCACTTTCTAATTCCAAAGAATACTCCTAGCAAGCGTATCAGCTCAAATTATCTAATGACAATAGCAGACACATATGCATATGGATTCATGATATAAAATAATTTTTGTGAATTGAATATGGGAGAAGTTAGGAAAATGAGAATGTGAAAGCATTGTTATGGTAGTTTTCTAGACTACGCAGCTTTATTAATGCTTTGTGTAGACGAAAACAACACGACACAATATATTTATAACGCATTACTTACGTTTCGCAAAAGGAATGTTTCACGAAAGGAATTGTAAGAACTTTCATTAGAAAGACCAATTCTAACCATCTCAATTTCCTCTTAAATTTTAACTAATTTATACATTCTGGTCAAACATACACTAAAGAGAGCTTATGAGGGGCAAGACAGGATACAAAGATAAATCATTGACAAGCATAAGTCAGGTACTTCTCAGATTTGCCCAAACTATATTTCAACAATCGGCTGTTGTCGCAGCTTTGTGCTTAAAAGTATGTTACACCAGCGTGTATTGTACTAATGTTTATCAGAGACTAACACAATTTAAAAAAAAATGAACACTTCATGCTCAAAGTAATTACACAATTTTTAGAAATAATTGCTTTTACCTTCACTATGACATGAAAATAAGTCAACAAAGATTCAGTCATGAACTTAACGGTAATTGTACAAATTTTGTTCCTCTGTCGTAACTTCTCAGACGTCTTTGTCTTAAATATGCAAGATAGTTAATAGAAAAGTAAATTTCTCCACAAAAGCGTGACTTATACAGCTTCAAAATGACGCTATAAATGCAAACATCATTATACAAGCGCTAGCTATTTTTGGAATTGACAATAAACTGATAATATTTACCCATTTAAGTGTAAAGCATGCGCCGGGTAACTATGTCAAAGAAAATAAATTGTTTGCTTTACGATCTGCTCTACACTGGACTCAAATAGCCAAATTAGGCAAATCAAATCATATTATAATCGTTTCCTGCTGTAAGTGCCTCGATGTTAAACTTGAATGCTTGTTAAATTTTAGAAAGTGCATTCCGATGTATTTATAAAGCCCGAATAAGCATCTACTTGACCCAGTGACGAGTACCGAGTCAAAACAAGAGAGAAAAATTAATTTTACTGACTACTGATTTTTGCATTTTAGTTATGCACATATGAGTCGTAATTAATTCGGAAAGCACAGTAATTTTAAATCCAGTGCCCTACAAGTGAATCAATGCAAGGGTTTGGCAACTGTCTTTATTACAAATTCTAGACCTATTTTCATCTGCATCAAGTATCAGATCGTGTACAGATAGACTCCATACACTTATTATAGTCTGTTGTACCGATAGTAAAGAGTACACTTCATTAGCTTTGACAAAAAGTACACTAGTTTATTGATATTAGTAGTAGTAGATATAGAGTATGCTCAAATGTTTCAATTATGTTCGTCCAATTCCATGTTTGAATACGCATTCGTTCCAGTTCAGCCATATGTTTTTCCTCTTTCGACTGAGACAGCAATTCCATTTGTGTGTCATTAAATCTCGTGTTTAATCGATTTAAATCATATTACATTAATAATAATAATAATAATAATAATATTAATAATAATAATAATAATCATATTAGTAGCAGTAATAATACTAATAATTATATATTTTAATCATTATAATAATAATAGCATCTAAACAAATAAATACAGTAACAGGAATAGAGATAATAGCATTTACAAAGCATGAAAAGTGTTTTTTCTGTTAAGAATAATACTAGTTGTGGTAGCTCTTGTAGTATTATTATTGGTAGTACTATAATGTATAGTAGACGTAGGAAACGTGGTAGCAGCGGTCGTTATAATATTTTATTTGTATGTTGTCATTTCATAATTGTATTATTGCATGTATAAGAAATAGTAACATTGGTGGGAGCAGAAGTAGCATCGATGAATGCATGAGTATAATTGGTTTTGGCAGCTTCATAATTAGAAGTATGTGCGTGTTATTGTTTATCATATTATATATGTTAATATTGGCATAACTCTCATGAGATTGTATGCAGTGGTTCGATGGATACAACCGAAGGGGCAAGTTACCATTTGATTTTAAGGCGTCGTGAAAATGTTAGATAAATTGTCACTTTAAATAAATGGAAATTTCCATTTATCACTTTAAGTGAAGTTACAAAATGAGAATATTAAATATCACAATTTATATTTATTAGACGTTTCACGATTGGACCATAATGGCACATCCAGACATTAGTTTTATTTCAATAGTTCAGAATCGAGTTACACATTACGTACAGTTTCCACTTGTCACAAGTTGTTACAATTAATATACAAAATTGAAAATTTAAATCATACTTTAATGATAGATAACATAAATATGCATTACAGAAAAAATAAGAAAAATAAATAAAAATCGACACACACAAGCATATCGAAATAATAAATTACTTTTATCTTGAATTAGGAATGCGCGAAAACTTAACATGTATGCGTCGCAATGACCATCGAAAGGAATCAACAGAAATCAGAAGCTATCGGTTCGTACAGGAATTTTATATTATGTTAACATTCATGAGACACTATGTATATCGTACTTTAATAATGCATTTTATGTTGCTTATGTTTTAAATTATGCTAGTATGTTAATAAAAGTTTTAAACTGAGTAGTGCATACACCACATTCGGTGTTTTCCATTCAGTTTATGTATCACGTTCTTTTAAATATAATAAAGGATGGATACACCGCGCTCATTAAATATAAATGGCACATGAACATACATGTATTTCAATTGTTCCAGTGATATTTGTCTTTTACTCATAATGGATCTGCATCAATAATATGGCTGATGTAAAACAAATGGAAACAGATGAATGTACGTTGCATACAAATAACACGTATACTCCAGTTTAGCAAATGAAAGTAAGATAAAATCATCATTCCTAATCTAATTTGCTTGAAAATATACATGCTGCTAATTCTAGCATTTAACAAATTAAGCACTAAGGTGCAGAAAACAAATTAGTAGTAAAGGATGTACATTCATAGAGTTTCAATAGGGGATTCTTCCAAAGCAGTGCATGTTCGTACCTTTCTTAAACACTTGTAACTAACTTTTCGTGTAAGACTAAGATTAGACATGAGGTAGTTAGTAGTTGCTTTACTTGCCATCTACATAATGTGCGAATATTTTAATAAGGTATATAAGCCATAAGAAGATAGTGAAAGTTCTTAATCTGGACGAATTTACTTGTATAATGAAGGATTAATGCATGCGTCGTCATTTAAATATTCTCATAAGTACGGAATAAACGTTCCTAATGAGTTACTTCAGTTAACCGTTAACTGCCATAAATGATATACTGATGCCTAGTTGCTCCTTTTTGACAAAGAGAACACAATACTTTAAATCACAGGTTTACCAATTGAATTCGTTTATTTTCACACTGACGATAAATACTGCTATACAAAATTATAATTGTAGCAGTTATTGCTGTTGTGATCATATTTGATCGAATCCACATGTTTTAAAATGTATCGTCGTCCACTTGTATGAAGTAGGATATGTTTCTTTTGAACTCAATCAATCAATCAATCCTCTCTGCGCCGTCTGGTGCTTGAGGCAACAGCAAGGGAGCGCCTTTTCCGTCTGTCGGTAGCTATTGCTGGGGCGGTCTGATAGGTGAGGCCTCTGGTCTTAAGGTCTCTCTCCACTGTTCGTCGCCATGTCTCTTTGGCTCTGTCACGGTTCCTTTTCCCCTCTGGGGTCCATCTAAGTGCCACCCTTGGTAGGCATTTGGTTTGAAACACTTCGAGCGATGGTTCTATGTTCCCAGTGGACTTCCAAAACTTTGAGCCGTACAAAAGGTCGCTCAACACGTTGCTCTTGAAGATACGGATCTTCCTGTGGACTATGAGGTTTCTTGTCCTCCATATGGGCTTCAGCATTGCGAAGGTCTGGGTGGCCTTGCCGATTCTTGTGATGACTTCCCTTATGTTATCTCCATCCGTGGCGACCCTACTACCCAAGTAAGTGAAATCGTCTAGTTCTTGCACGGGCTGGTCGTTGATGGTGATTGGGTTACCCACTATAGTATTCTTCCTCAAGACCTTTGTCTTCCCTATGTTGACTCGAAGACCTATGGTATTTGCTGTCTGTACCAACTTTTGTGTCTTCTGTTGAATATCCTGGTGTCTGCTTGCCAGCAACCCGATGTCGTCGGCATAGTCCAGTTCATCCAGCATTGAGGTCAACGTCCATTGTATTCCATGCCTCTTGCCCTATGTGGTGCGGCACATGATCCAGTCAATGGCCAGTGAGAAGAGAATTGGAGCGAGAATGCATCCTTGCTTCACTCCGGTTTCCACCTTGAATGGTTCAGTGAGTTGGTTGTTGTGGATTACTCTGCACTCAGAGTTCTCGTACAGGGACCTGATGACATTGACAATTTTATTGGGGATGCCATAATGTCGTAGGATCCTCCACATAGGGTCTCGGTGTAGGCTGTCGAAGGCCTTCTCAAAGTCCACAAAGACCACATAAAGGGATCCATTCCATTCATGGGACTGCTCAAGTATCAGTGTGAAGATGTGGTCGATGCAAGATTTGCCTTTCCTGAAGCCTGCTTGTTCCTGGCGTAGGACGGCATCCTACGCCAGGAACAAGCAGGCTTCAGGAAAGGTAAATTCTTTTGAACTACATATGCTATAAATAATTTGAAAAGAGATAATGACATAGCGATTGTGTGTAAAACTCGAATGGTTGCCAAAGGAAATAAGGTCATCACTCAGACAGGAAGCTCACAATTGCTTCATTATCAACAAAGCGACGATAAATCCAGTCATGACAGTAATTGTATTCGCTAAAGTCTGTCCTTTCTGCACACCTACATTTGAAATGAGATTTGGAGAGCACACAGTTGTGGCCTACCCTATTATGCGAAAGCACAATGTAATCAAGATAATCTGGTGCAAATTTTAATTTCAGCTGCATCTTTGTCAAACACATCAACTCAGATTGTCGTATTGCACATCAAATATATGGAAACAGATTACCGAACTGAATATAAACGTAATATAGTCGAAACAAATAAGTATTTGTGCTTTCATCTAATAAAACCTGATATCAAAATACTTTTTTAAAATTTGTCATACTTAGTGGCGTACACGTATCAGAGAGAACTGTCAACATTTTTTATTTGTATAATTAGTGTATGGTGTCTGCTTTACAGTTGTGTTATAAGCCACAACGATACCACATCATGTATATGCAATAGTATGTTTACTTAGTCTTCATTCTTTGCACTACTTATAGAATTAAAAGCGGAATAATAAAAAAACTTCCTAAATATTATGCGCATACCATAGCTTTACTTAAACTTCAAAACGGTAATATTTTGAGCTTGTTTCTAAATTATTCGCTGAAGTTGAATGTATATAAGTAAAGTTTAGCGGGCAGTTTCTTCTCAAAATACATGTTATACAAATCATGTACCCCTTTATACTTTTAAATTAAAAGTTATCAACAAATGATACTACAAACTGCATGCCAACTTCGCTTAAGTTTAGTGCGAAAGCTTTGTTAAAAGACTTAAATTTTAGTCTGTCATGCAGATTATGTTACGCGGGTCGTGATAATTGTTCATTGGTGAAATATTATTTACTGTTTGTCATCTATCAAGACATAAATCAAACAGATTTTAAAAAGACTCCTTCCAAATCACGTTCAGATTTCAAAAGAGATATTGACATTGTTTGTGTGTGTCGAACTCGAATGTTTGCCAAAGGAAATAAGGTCATCACGCAGACAATTAGCTCACAATATCATCATTATCAACAACACGAAAATAAAATCAGACATGTCGTCTTTGTATTCGCTAATGTCTGTCCTTTCTGCACAGTAATATTTGAAATAGGATTTGGAGAGCAAACCGGTGATGCCTTTCCCATTTTGCAAAATTACAATGTAATCAATTTATTCAGGTGCCAATTTTTATTCCAATTTTATCTCAGAAACGTAGACTCAGATTGTGGTATTTCACAGCAAATATATGGAACCTAATACAGAGCTCAAACAAATGCCAAGTGGCGGACTCTTATCAGAGAGAACCGTAAACATTTTTTGTATACTTATGTTATCTGCTTTAATACCGGGGAGTAAGCCACAACAATACCATATAATGTTATCGAACAGTCTGTGAACTTACACTTCATTCTGTGCAATATTAAACGAATCAAAATCAAAATAATAAATACTTCTTAAATATTATGGGTATATCATAGCTTCATTTGAACAGCATTATGGTACCATCTCAAGCTATTTTCTAAATTTTTCGCTGAAGTCGACAGTATATAAATGAAGGTTAATAGGCAGTTTCTAGCCAATATACATGTGATGCAAATCATGTAAACCTACACAATTATTTATTCTAAAAAATCAACATATTATGTTACTTGGGTCATGTTAATTGGGCAACATTCTCAATTATTTATCTTTTAACAGACATAAATCAAACAAAAATTAATATTTTTCATTGCGAGTAGAATACAATGTAATAACGGCGAACTGGTTCATATTGTGTATTGATAAGATTAAAGAGATTCCAAAGTGTCAAATATTTAATAAGTTTGCTTTCTCTTGATCTGCTACAGCACAGACGCGTAAATTTACAATTTACTATGTTTTTCTTCAGTATAGTTATCACCACAGTTCAATGCATCCATTGGACCAAGAAGTATGTGCAGTGTTGTGTAATGCGATTGTCGACAGTTGATTGGTCTAAGGCTAGCAACTCACTTGCCAAACTCTCGCAAAGCATGCGAAATATAGATTGTGTGCTCTACAATGAAGATAATTTACAAAACAGATTATGATATAATTTCTAAGTACTGAAGTCCCCTGAATTATAACATTAATGTAATAGGAAAGCTCTTAGCTTAATCAAACCATTTAAAAGGAGTTGGAACGAAGGATATTGATTCTCCTATTTTAAAGAAAATTTCAAGAGTAATGATGTTATCCAACATAAAGGTGACATAAAGCAGTTAGACTATACAATGAAAGGCAGGTGAACATATAAAAACTACACGGTTTGAAAAGTACCCAAAGAAGAAGAGATTGACCGGGTATATGTTGTTAAAATCAGAAACAGAAAAGAGCGAAAAACAACAAACTTTTTTTAAAATATAATACTAGATTTAAATTAAGTATACATTCCAGTGAATATCTCTATCCAAGAATTGTTACATGGCACGTTAATATTTCCAGAGACACTAATTACTTGTATTGAATTGGAACAATAAAACGATTCCACATCAACACTACTTGTCACCACATGTAGTACACCTTAAATCTGCTAGATGTTAAAACGCGAATGACATATAGTTCTCTACTTGACCTCAGGTCATAATTAGCATTTTCTAAAACGAAATCCTTTACCTAATGGGAAATAACCTTATAGATTTATTCTAATGTTTTCAAAAAAAAAGAAAAACCTGGAACATTAACTTAAAGTCCAAAACCCTGACCCAAATAAACATATTTTCTTATATTAATATAGATCCTGATAATACACATACGCTTAGAGAATAATTTAGCGATGTATTAGCTTTTTACGTAAAATAAATTTTTAAAAAGTAAATCAGGTCAAGCATAAATTAACTCAATATTTGGACACGATCAAGTGCATCATAAAATGTTACATTATAATAGCATGTAATGAAAAAATTAAACAAACAAACAAACATTAAAAATAAATATGCATAACACAATACTTTTATGTAATGTCAGAATGACCTCAAGTTATGAATTCAAAGAGTACATTAAAAACGACTGCTAATTAATATACGGACAAACGGATCCAACAAGAGATACTATTAGACAATGAGAAATTAAACCTAATATGTGCCCGATGAAAGAACGTGCATGCTTATATATAGTTACCATCATGATATTTGATATGAATTTATAACATTTAAATCCATTCCTCTCTGCATGGTGTTTACTTCAAGACGTCATCATAGATAATGCAATACCAACGATATAATTATTGAAGGTATATATGAAAAGAATATAATATTATTAAAAAGAAAAAAAAATAGTATTTACCACAGGTACTTAACAGCGGGGTAGGAAATATATATATATATATATATATATATATATATATATATATATATATATATATATATATATATATATATATATATATATATATATATATATATATATAAGTGAAGAATTATTAATTACGGTCCTAAAATTCGATGCATATGGAAATGGTAAATATATTAACACATCGCAATACATGAGAAATAGATATACTGTAAATCAACTCTCTAATCTTCAACACAGGTTTAACATTTGATAATGTTCCTGCGAGTCTGTACAATGGATGAACTTTTACCTGGTTCAAGTGACTTGGCGTAAACATAGGTTGTGGTGACGTAAAATGAACAACAAACAATATCACTTTGTTTCACTCTATTGGTTATACAATCATTGGACAGAGGTATGTTTTGAACAAAAACAATAATACAGTAGTAAACTATACAAGGACAATTCAATCAAAAAAAATATTAAATGTTATTTTTTCCACTAAAAACCTTCCATGGTTGGAAGGACTACAGGGATTTGATCATTAGTTTGCATGTTCTTGTTTGCTGGGGGCGGAATACGTTCTACACATCACATATTCAAATAATCTCCTATTAGCTTGATTTGAAATAAAGACGGTAACACAATTTAGAGGAACATTCTAGTCAATGACTATCAAGATGGTAGGCTGAAGTTGACACATATTGAATCTTAATATGGAATTTACTTTATCTGCAAGAGTGGGTTTCAATGATTGATCAGAATAATATTACTCTTACAGAAGAATGTGGACAAAACGGCCATGTTTCTTATTACGTGATGCAATTCCAACCTAAATAAAATGTCCCCTTGTCTACTGTTTGATTACTGTTCTAAAACTCGAATATGTCAAAACTCCAGAAACAAATGCATTGCTTTAAATGTAGCATATACGCATCTATAATCATCCACACAGTTGATTAACCAACAACTGAAATGCTTCGCAACGAAACTGGAAAACAATCGTTGTTATATATTTACCTAACCGAGCTGAGGTCAGATTATGTGATATCATACTGAAGAATATTGACTGAATCAACAATTACATTTATTCGGAAGGACAGTTGCCCATTGAATTATAACTACCGAAAATCTAATACATATTACTGGTAATAGAACAGAGCAAACAATTCAAGCAGAATCAAAGTTATTTTTAAGCGAAACAAACAAAAATGTCAGCTGCTAGCAAATGAATGAAATTATCCCTTGTTTTCATCATCTATTTGAACGACATTAAAGGGACACATAATTCAATAATTAGTTTGATAATGTAATAATGTGGATACCCAAACGGCGCTCTTTACGATTTTCTATAATTTTGAAATTGCAAGATTGTCATCAATATGTCCTATTAAAGGGTTGTTTCCTATCACATCTCCTTTGTTTCATGTTCATCAAAGAATGAATCAATGAGTATACACACGTTCAGAATAACTGAACATCATTAGAAGAAAAAAAGACTCAGATCAAACATTCAATATAAATGTATCGCCCATGCGATAGCCTCATCTGTATTCATCGAGTTAAACCACAGAAACGTATGTATGATTCAGTTATTCATGAAATATGTTGATGTCATTTGTTATATCAACAATCTCTCTTCCTCTTTTACTCTTTCATTTGTCACTCGAGGTAGACATCTTAAGTCTGTTCACAAACGTGTATTGACAACTAAATTTATAGTTTGATAATGATTTACTTGATCTGATCGATATATGAATCACTTTGTATCATTCGTGTTTCTTGTTTGTTAATTTATGACATTTATGCATGCCCAAAACAAAAGGTTACCTTTATGTCTCTTCACAACAACGTATCGCTCTATTAACATCCACCTCTGTGCACGTTATGTTTAGACGTATTCATTTATAAAACTAATCAGTCTGATCGAGTAATTCCACTACGATCTCTGGCTGTGATGCAGTCTCTTGATGTCAGTGTTTGGCATTTTATGCATCCGTCAATCGAAAGTTTACCTTTATATCTCTTCAACCTTCTTATCAATAGATAAACATTCACGTATGTGAACGTTTTACCTGAGACGTATGCATTTCTTAAACTCTCTTGACTGACTCCTGACATCTATTTCTGCTAGTGATGCATATGACATTAGATATGAACCCAGTGTATGTATTCACAACTACTTTATCACAGTTACACATGCGCATTTCGCAACGCTTTGCCTACATATTTGCTTTTATATTAGTCATTCGATGATTCATGGCTCTTAAAGCCAATGTCTGGCACTCATGAGATTGTCAATAGAAACGAACTGAATATATCACTTCAAAAACAATGACTGTAACACATGCACTTTTAACATCATTTTGTTTACTAATGTATTTAAGGAAAGGTTTATATCCTTCATGTCTCTTGACAAGGATATCTGTCTAAAATAATTTGTCAGTAGACATGAATGTTTCACATTTCACATCTCATCACTGCTACTTAAAAACGAAAAATCATGTTCATTTCTTTATGTTTTGTTGACACGAGTCAATTTACGAAGCCATTTGGACTGAATGGGTCTTTTGAAGAAAATTCCTGGTGACCGTGCATTTGTCCACTTAACGGAACATTTTAGTTCTTTTCTCATCTACCTATTGGTTGGTCAAAGCGTCATTTAATGGCTAATAAAAGAAACGTTGATAATTTACAAATATATGAGTGTTTCCTGAATCATGTAAGGAAACGTATGACCATCATTCATTTGTCAGTCGAAGTAGACATCTTACATCGCTTCACAAGTGTTTATTGACAACTAAATTACATTTTTGATAATGATTTACTGGCTCTAATCCATTTATGAATAACTTTGCATTATTCGTCTCTATTTACGTCAGTTTGTAGCATTCATGAATGCGTCAATCGACATGTTATCTTTATGTCTCCTGACAAATTCTTATAGATAGATAAACATCCACTTTTGTGAACGTTTTCCTGAGACGTATGCAGTTATTAAAATGACTGGACTGTCCGACACTCCAGACTTCAATTTCAGGCAGTCATGCATTTGTCAGTAGATCGGAACCAAATACACGTATTCATAACTACTTTATTACAGTTACAAATGCGCATTTATTAACGCTTTGTACCCATAATTGCTTTAATAGAAATCATTTGATAATTCTGGGATCGTGAAGCCAAAGTATGGCATTCATGAGTTTGACAATAGAAACGAACTGATTGTATTTCTTCAAAACAAATGTCAGTAACTCATGCACTTTTGATAACATTATGCTAGTAATCCATTTATGGAAAGTATTATATGCTTGGTGTGTCTTGACACGTTTTAATACGTCATTTAAGAGCTAATAAATGAAACGTTTGCAATTCAAAAAATGTATGAGTGGTTAGTGTATCATGAAATGAAAGTATGACCATCAAGCATTTGTCAGTCGACGTAGACATCTTAAGTCTCTTCACAATTTATAGAGTTTATAGAAAACTAAATTGCACGATTGAGAATGATCTACTAGATCTAAACCTTTCATGAATCAGATTGTATCATTCTTGTATCTTGACGTCAATTTGTGGCATTTATGAATGCATCGATCGTTTCATCACAACCTCTTATCGATAGATAAACATTCACTTTTGTGGACATTTTTCTGAGACGTATGCATTTGTTAAATTCACTGGACTGTCCGAGTATATTGACCTTAATTTCTGCCAGTCATGCATATGTCAATAGAAAGGAACCCAGTTTATGTATTCACAACTACTTTATGACAGGTACTCATGACAATTCCAGGTTTATATTGCATTTGTCCGATTAAAGTAAATTTTTTTTTACTTTTTACATCTGCCTATTGGATTCTCGAAACGTCAGTTGAGAGCTAATAAATGAAATGTTAGAAATGTTAAACCTATATGAGTGTTTAGTGTCTCATTTAAAAACCTTTTGACCATCATTCACTTGTCGGGCCAAATAGACATCTTAGGTCTCTTCACCAGAGTGTATTGAATACTGAATTGCATCATTCGTGTCTCTTCACGTTAATTTATGAAATGTATGCATCCGTCATTAAATATATTACCTTGATGTTTCTTCACAACAACTTAACGATCTGTAAACATCGACCTCTGAGAACGTTTTCCTTAGACGTATTCATTTTTAAAACTAATTAGTCTCATCGAGTCTCCTTACTTCAATTTCTCACAGTCATCCATTTTTCAGTAATTAGGAAACCATGCGCGTAGCACTACATTTTGTTTACTAATGCATTTATGGACAGTCTTCTATGAGTATTGTATCTTGACACTGATTTCTGGGAAGCATGCATGTTTCATTAGACATGAATCACTTACGTCTCTTCAGTGCTACTTAAAGACAGATAAACATGTACTTTTCTTCACGTTTAGTAGAAACATGTGAATGTACAATTCTCATTGGACGAAATGGGTCTGCTGATGAGAATACCTGGCGACCATGTATTTGCCCGTTTAAAGTAACATTTTTTTCCTTTTCACATCTTCATATTAGTTGCTTAATACGTCATTTAAGAGCAAATAGATGAAACGTTTGCAATTTCATAAAATGTATGAGTGGTTAGTTTATCTTGAAATGAAAGTATGACAATCAGTTTGTTTCTTCACTTAAAATGGAATTCTTATCAGAAAATGGAGCCTACCTGAGGTACCTGCTGGTGTGAGTGGTCAGTGAACGATCAAGTTGTAGTTTCAAAATAAGACTTATCACATGATCTTGAATCATTCACTGAACAACGCATGCTTACCTAATTGTCATTTCAATAGAAACAAACCTAAATGCATACGTCTCAATAAAACGTTCACAAATAGGATGTTTATCTGACATTAAGTAACTGTGAAGCGAAATGCAGGCTTTTGGTGACTCGAATGATTGATTGTGTTTCATAAACGCAAACGCCTGAGGATAGAGTTCTCAAAAGAAGATTTTTAAATGTCATTTGGTAGCTGTGAAGGCAATCAAATGGATCCTTTATATTGCCAAATGCGTGACTACAACAATTTTGCGTCAAAAGGCACTAAGTGATAAAAGGTGTTTAATAAATGTATAAGTCACAAAAATACGTTCTCAAAGATGCATTTTTATTTGTCAAAACGAGCTACAAAGATAAATATAATGTTTATTTCTAGTGACAAAAGCTTGATTACCTGACACTAATTTCCATGGACTAAACACATCACATGAGTTTCATAAATAGTTTAGTCTCAATAAAACGTTTCTCAAAAGTAGATATTTATCTGACATTAAGTATGTGTGAGAGAAATAAAGGGTTCCTCATTACTGCCATATTGACATGAAAAGACGCGAATGATGCAAGATTGCAACAAACGGTCGTCACGACACATGAACGATAGCAAGTATTTCATAAATACGAGAACGTCCACAAACATATTAAAAGTGAATTTTAAGCGGTCAATAAGTTGTTGAGTAATGAGCGCTTCCGTTCTACTGACGAATACATGATTTGTAGTACCTGGTGTAAAGAAAGCAGAACTGTACAATGTGGCATAAATGCATAAGGCTGAATAAAATTTTCTCAAATCTGGAGGATTTCTGGACATTAAGTCGTTGTTTATCTGAGCTTACTGTTGTTCTGTCATTATTCTAGTTAGGTAATATCACTACCGACAGTGCAATATTTGTAACTCTTTATCCCTTAGTCATTATCAGTTAATATAACAGAGAGAGAGAGAGAGAGAGAGAGAGAGAGAGAGAGAGAGAGAGAGAGAGAGAGAGAGAGAGAGAGAGAGAGAGAGAGAAGAGAGAGAGAGAGAGAGAGAGAGAGAGAGAGAGAGAGAGAGAGAGAGAGAGAGAGAGAGAGAAAGACACACACACACACACATATATATATATACACAAAATGACACCGGTATTGTGTGTGTTGAAAATATTATATTCTGACATCCAGGGTACAGTGCAAGTAAGAGAGGATGAGTGAGAAATAATGTCGTAATTCTGATATACCGACATACCAATCTCTCTCTATCTCTCTCTCTCCTGACTGAGAGAGAGAGAGAGAGAGGGTAGAGACAGACAGACAGACAGATAGAGAAAGAAAGAGAGAGACGGTGTTTGTTGAGTGAATGAAATTTACCAGATGGGCACTTTATTATTGTCAATTCTTATTTTTTTTGTTGATCTATTATTCTCTTAGCTAACCAACTGACTCAGTGGAAGGCAGAATAATATGACTGAACAAGTTTTTAAGAATTATCACATATACTCAGCCAATTGACAAAAATCATTAATTAAAAAGGATCTAATATACCCCGGGTAATAAGGAGAATACCGTATCATGTTGTCCGCCCATGTCCGCTCATATAGGTCATCTGTTATATGACAAGGTGTTATTATGGCATTTGGTCCAATTGCACCTACACGCATGCAACCTGCACGTTGTATCAATGAAAAACAGTCGTTATTCAGTAATACAGTGTTCTTACATTGTCGTACTTACAAGCACTGTGACGGTAAAATTAGATAACATATTTTTTTGAAAGGTCGTCCTTTTCATTCCTTCTTGGATTAAAAATGAAACGCTATCTTTGTATTATTGTCTCATTCGGTATTACTTTCCAGTGTAATGCTGTCGTGTTACCCAGACTGCGGTGTATAGTTCATAGCTGCGTCATTGTCAACACAATGCTTCAGAAGGAATATGCCCTCGTGTTTACTATACTTTTCATGTCAATATGTCCGTCATTAGAAAATGAAAAATGAACACATATGTTCCAAATCATTCCCGTATTTAGTCATCTCATATTTCTATATGAAAAATTGACTATTTGCTTTGCTTGTTTATTGTTCGTTTGTTTTGTTTGTTTAAATTTATTTATATGATTTCCTTAAAATACAGGCAATATTTCATATGCCAATAATTTAAATTTAAAACTATATGTACCATATATTTAAAAAAAAAGCAAAACATCTCCTTTTCATGACAAACTAAATTTGACGAATCGGGGCTTGACAGATTAAACTCACTCTTCAATACACCATTACCATTAAATGTGTGCTAAATTTACTTTAATTCCAAGTTAGTGACTTTAGACGGATGGTAACTTCAACTTCAGTTGCATGGGAACACTTGTATATGTGGCTGTCATCAGCGCACAACTGGTGAAACACTGAGTGATGATCTATGACAATTGAGAGCGGGTGAGAGTAGATCATGAACAGAACAGGTCCATTAAGAGACCACTGTCAAAAACAACAGTATATATTAACTGGCCTAGAGTTAATTCCATTTACAGATACAATTTGTGTCATGTTGACTAAGTATAACTTGAACTGTATTCTGAATGCCAAATGCATGCTGGAGACGGTGAAGTAATATATCATGGTCTATTTTTCAAATAGTGCAGACAAATGAAGGACGGTACGGACTGCAATCTTTTCAATATCCAAAACAGATAGAATGTCATTCAATACTTTCAGAAGAATAGTTTCAGTAATGTGGCAAGGGCTATATGCAGACTATACATTGCTAAAAGGACCGGTTGAAGTCAAATGATATATATGCTGGGTTAGAACAACTTTTTTCTAAGAATTTTATATAAGCGAGGGATTAGAAACTGGGCGATAGTTCTTTAAATCGTTATGATCAAGTGCTGGCTTCTATTGCAGAGGCTTTACGATGGCACTTTTGAAAAAGGAGTTGAAATGCCCCGATGACAGAGCGAATATCATCAGTCAGTTAAGGCAGTATTTGGTGTAATTGCTTCCTTATATTCCTTGGTTACCCGTGGTTTTTGGATATATTACTTACTGTTCGGTGAGAGAGAGAGAGAGAGATAAAGAGAGAGAGAGAGACAGAGACAGACATACAGTCATAGAGAGAGACAGGGAGAGAAAGAGACAGAGAGACAGAGACAGAGAGAGAGAAGTAGATGGTTCTTGCTGATTAATTACAAAATTAAGATATTTGCTTTTCAATATTTTCAATTCTTATGTTTGGTATTGATCGATTATTCTGCTGCCTTACCAACTGATGATGTGAAGGACAGATAAAACAACTGACAATATGTTTTGTGAATTATTTTAATCTACTCAGTTACACACATATGTTTAACAAGAACGTTACAAATGCAGATACTAAAGAGAATACATGATCAAAATGTTAGCCTATTAGCTTATTTTAACGGTCAGCTGTTCCACCAAAAGGCTTAATTATGGAGACTATTTGCCCCTTCTAGCTTGCAAATTTGCGTTGTACCAATGAAAACTGACATGTGACATATTAATCAACCTTTCATTATTATTTTTCTTACAAACAATTTGATGGTTGGTGAACGCAGAAAACATATCCTTTTGAAAGGATGTCCTTTTAATTCCTTCATATCAATGGTTTGTTTATACTGTCCAATGAATGATTGCCAGCAATTGGCGTCAATAGACACATACCATGCTATGAATATCACAATGCATCATTGTCAATAGAATGTTCTCGAAAATGTATAATCAACTCATTTTGAGAAGTTGTGAAGCGATAAATGTTAAGTTGCTACTAACAAACTCATGATGGCCAAAGCACGATTCATTCAATATGCTTGATGTTTAACTGGCATTAATTATATGTCAAGAGATAGAAAGTGTTATTTCTATTGACGAATTCACGATTGTTATAAAATGAGGTAATGTTTCACAGACCATCTAATGAATGCTATAAATGCAAATCAGTTAATATAACGTTCATGAAAGTGCACATACAAATGGTTTCAAACAGTGTGAAACGACTGATTGGATTTCCCTCTACCGAGTAATATAGTAATGCTATTAAGTGTCGTGTAGAGACAAGTCCCATCGAATGTGTTTTATTAATGTTTAAGTGTCTATATAAGTTATCGAAATTCCATGTTTAAGTGCTTTTAAGTGTAGTTGTGAAGATATATGAATGGTTTATTTCTACTGATAACTGCATGATTGCCTGAAAATGTAGGCAAGAGTCTCGACCTACCCAATGTGTTTCTTGACTACACCATTGTCAACATCAATATTGTAAAAAGTTTATATATATATAGATATATATATATATATATATATATATATATATATATATATATATATATATATATATATATATATATATATATATATATATGTGTGATTAAGTAGCATTGTAGAGAAGAGATATGAATCTTTCCTTTGTAATGACAGATGACATACATTCGAGACTATTCACTCTAAGTACCCAATGTGTTTCATAAATTCATACGTGTTAATAAATATCTCTTCAATTTCCAATTTGAAATGACATTAACTAGTTGGAAGGAGATATAATGCGCATCGCATTTTGAAAAATGCGTGTTTTCCAGAAATTGGTGTAAACACACACTAAAAATCAATCTTGTTTCAATAAGTGCTTAAGAATCAACTTGATGTTTGGAAAAGTGACTTTGTAACTGTCATGAATTAGTCGTGGAGAGATATAAAGGGTTATAACGGCTTTTATTTGTCATTATGTCTTTGCCGGCTTGTTGAACAAAAATATTCGATTAAAGTTGGTTCATTTTGATGATCTGGAAACAATACTATCCAAATATAGAATTTTTAGCTATAGTGAAGATATGTCTAATGGAATTCAAGTTGTGGAGTCGCAACGTTTACATCAAGAAAAGAAGGAAAGTAGATGCAACCACAAACGTATGTTTTAAATAAAGTTAGTTTAAAAATAAGGACATACAAATTAAGAAGAATCTGTGATAACGATCACCGGTGGTGGATCCGTATTTGTACACGATTAATAAATTAATCATCGCATGCCCATGTGGTACAGAAACAAAAGGCAGTAAGCATGTATTTAATCACAAATAGTATGTGATTGCGCTCTCTCAGCAGTCTGTGACATATGACAGCCTGCAATATTTTCTTCCAATCGATGTGCCTAAATAATATCCTGGCGTACAGTATACCTGATTAAGGCTCTCTTTGCATCCTGAGTATTTAACTTTCACTTTGACAGTCCTGGAAAGCCATACAAATCATAAAGCCCAGGTTATTTTCATGTTTTCAACCTAAAAACCTACATTGTTTGCAAAACATGTCCCAGCTACCAAGTGCAGAGTTCTCAATTAAAACAAAAGTGTTCTCCGTGGTATAACAGTGTTTGGGACGAGCTTCGCACTGCTAAACAAGACGGCCGTGAAGTTTAGGAGATTTGGCTTTCCACCAGACTCACTATTAATAAGCAAAGATATAAATCCGCTAAGAAGAACGTCACACACATTTTCAATGCAGTGAAAGCAGTGAACTAAAGTCTTAAGATTACGAAAATAACTCATCCAGATGACTAATAAGCTAATATCAAAGTAACAAACGTACACCACTAACAACAACTCTCCAGTCGACATTCGGACCCGTTTGTAAATGACTTCCCTTACAGTTTACAAACCATTAGAGAAAATCTTGACAACACAATTTCAATTGACTAGCCGTCACCATACAGATGCGACATAGAATTTCAGCGGCAACCGTTTGTAGCATTTGAGCCTGTCTCTCTGGATTTAGTATGTACAATCGTAATGAAATGTATACCAAAGTCAAATAAACGTGATCCAATTATATTATCGCTACTGCTTGAATGCTTAGATCAAATATTGCTTTCACTAACTGATGTTAATTAATACATCTCTCTCTTCTGGGCAATTTCCATCATTTTCAAAACTCTCAATTGAAAGCCTCTGCTTAAGAAAACAACATTATACCATGACGAATTAAATAATACTTATCAGTTTCTAATTTCCCATTCAAACAAACCCAATTTGTATCAAATCTGAAAACAAACAGTCGTATTAGCAATGTACAATCTGCATAACGCGTTTGCCACAGTACTGAAACTACTCTTCTGAAAATAGTTAATGACATTTCCTCTGCTTTGGATAGCTGGAAAAGTACAGTCCTCACCCTCCATTGATTTGACCTGAGCTATTTACACAAAATACCATGATATAATACTGCACCGTCTACAAAATGTATTTGGCATTCACAATAGAGCATTATTGAGGTTAAAGTCCTATTTAGTCAACCAGACACAACTATTTGTCCGCAAATGAAATCCATTCCATTCCAATATAGCTATGTTGTTGTGTTCCACTTGGGTCTGTTCGTACACCTGTTCTCTTCATTCTATACACTCAGCCTATCTCAAATGTCATATATCATC
The DNA here is from genome assembly GCA_029339505.1 of Unio delphinus. Lineage (NCBI taxonomy): Eukaryota > Metazoa > Mollusca > Bivalvia > Unionida > Unionidae > Unio > Unio delphinus. Next base: position 1,828,883 of record JAQISU010000351.1, on the reverse strand, counting down.
ATCCGTTGTCTCAACATTTGTACGCTGATGGCATCCAATATACAAATATAGCCACCAACTGAAGTTAATACTACCATCCAAGGTGTAGAGATGATGTGAAATCAGAAATGATATGTGACAAACAGATAATAAAACTGACGAACTGGATAAATCGAGCTTTTGTGAGAATGACCAAATACAAACCTAAACTTCAACCACATTAGCTGTATTTTGTTTGCACTGTTACTTCGTAAGAATGTCCGCACTTGTGTGGTGCACATATCAAATCCTTGATCTAAATTCAATAAGGCGAACTCAAAGGGTATAACATTATTCTGTTTATCCATTGTTTTGTTGATAATGATGTAGTTATGAACTACATCTCTGCTTGGGTAACTCGACAGCCTTCGACTGGCTAGTGACACAGAAGGGCAGAATAACACAACGATAATGTTTCATTATAAATATGGGAAGGAATGAAAAAGACTTTCAGAAAAAGCGATATGTTATCTGAATTAACCATCGTAACAAGACACACGGGTAGAAATTTGCATTTACAGCATAACACTTTTTAAGGTGATACAGATACAAGGTTTAAAGACAAATGTCTTGAATGGTTAATTAAACATAAGTAATATGTTAGTGTAAATTATGCAAATATTGGATCAATTAACATAAAACTCACATATTTAATAACAATAATGCCAATAAATGGCCTTAAACAGTTCAAGGACAAGGAATGAATACTTCACAGCGATTTCACAACGAAATAAGTGTTGTGTTTTACTTACATATTATCAACTGTAGTATTTTCCTCATATAGTGAAATGTATTCACTCAAATAGTGATCTTATGTAAACAAACGGGCCATATATACAAATTATCTTTACAGTCCCAAACACATACTGGGCTGTACAAACCCCAAAAATTAGCCCACGGGTAAACAATTTATATATATATGGATTTACACACTTCGTCACCATCACACTCGCTCACCAATCACAATCGTCAGTCAAGCCGTACGTACTCCAAGCTGGTCACTCAAGCAATTTGCGAACACCAATTTCAGTCACCATCGCCCTATAACCTGATACTATTACTCAGATAAGTCTGATCCTTCGGGTCTGTTATACAGGTATACACTGATCACTCTGGTCAGCTCAATACACTGATCATTGTCGTCAGCTGAACATGCATCTAACCCCATGTATTATGTCTGGCACGGGTATATACGTTAAAACGTAATGACGTTACGTACGGTAAGCTATACAAATTATATTATCGGCACAATAATTAGAAAGCAATGCACAAGTTCAAAAGTGAACCGAATACTACCGATAAGAATCATAAGGTACTAAACGTTTCTTAGAAAGGAAACAATTTATTGCTAACATAAGTATCTTGCAAATAAAATGCCAGTATGGTTTTTTTCTTCAAACAACAATAAACATCCCTCTCTTTTTCTTTATGTTTCCTTATTTCTCTCTTTCTCCATCTCTCTCTCTCTCTCTCTCTCTCTCTCTCTCTGTCTCTCTCTCTCTCTCTCTCTCGATTGGTCTGTCAGCATTTGTTGTTTACCATATTGTCTCTATTTAATAATGTTTCTGCTACCCAGCTGACTTGTCTGTAAAAATATCTAGCTTTCAACACACACCGTCTCTGTGCATCTCAATGTTTCTCTGTGTGTGTCTCATTATATCTGTCTTTCTCTCTCGCTCTCTTTCTCCCCCTCTCTATCCCTCTCTGTCTCTCTTATTCTTAGCCTAACAGTATATATGTTTAACCACATTATAGCTGTCTCTCCTTCACCTTAGATCGGTCTGCCAGACTAGCAATTTGTCTTCACACGATCTCTCTCTCTCTCTCTCTCTCTCTCTCTCTCTCTCTCTCTCTCTCTCTCTCTCTCTCTCTCTCTCTCTCTCTCTCTCTCTCTCTCTCTCTCTCTAGGTGTACCGCTCTATGTCTCTTTGTATATGTCTGTATCTCGATCTCTTTTTTATGTGCATCCGATCGGTATCCACTTTGTTTGTCGACTTGATGAATGGAAGTATAAAGATTACACTGAGACACATCAATGGAAAAGGGAAATAGTTGTTGATGTAAAATACAATCAATGGCAAGGTCGCTAGTAACATACATTAAAACAGAATAATACCATAACAACGGTATGCTGATCCAAATATGTTAAGTACTTTTCATTGCTTCAATGTTCCGCTTAATTTAAAGAAATACAGATTACCATACATTTTAAGCTGCGAGAATGTCTGATCGTTCAGTGTTGATAATCAGTGTGGTCTTTTCTTTTAACGACAAAACATTGTAGACGTTTGATATATTATTGTTGACCCTTTTGCATTTCTGAAATACTTTACATCATCGTGTCCCATGAAGTTATATTCTGGTAATCATCCATTTGTCGGTATCGAGTAAGAATTTATGTTTTTGCATCTCTTTTAATTTAACTGTTACACGTCACTCATCAGTACACATGTCTAAAGGTATCGACACATGTTATCTGCATTTCACTATTCGGTTTCGTTTTAGAGATATCAGTAAGAATACAACATGATGGGTCGTTATATTTTGTAAGGTAAATTCAAACTCACAAATTGCAAATAGTTTACAAAACCTAAGTTGCCAAAATCCGATTCAATACAGTACAAAGCTGATGGTAGATAGACTAAGGATAGAATAAACTATCAGATGAAACCGTCTATTTTAAAATATATATTTTATTCACCTAGCCACCGCACATAAGCACACGTGTCATAATAACCTACTGAAACGATAGCGCGAGGAAAGAGTAAATAAGCTACATCTTAATCGGTAGACTATTGCACCAATAAGTAGACTCGTAAAAAATTTTAAAGAAGGAATAACAAGTATATATTCCTCGCCGTTGTTCGATTATACAATGTTCACTAAATACATTTCAGTAATTACATGTGAACTTGTCGAACTTTTAGTTTGATGAATTAGAATTTAAACAAATTAAAGTATGGCAAAATCTGCCTGGGAACAGTATTGGAGAATTACGTCATAATGAGTTAATCCTGGGAAATCATTTCTCTAAATATTTTTCTACTTTGAAACATTTGGCGGAAGCTGAATGCATTTAGTATTAAGATTCTAAATGTAATTACATACAAACGACTTTATATGCTTGCAATCTAAACTGATGGGAGCTTAGCACAGAAATGTAGTGCTACTTGACAGTTGTTCATCAGGGTATGTGAAATATAAGTCGATTGCAATATAACTAAGAGATCTACAAAGGCTACAGAAAATGATTCCTTTATATTAACGTCAAGAGACACGAAGGACACAATGTGCTGCATAGATGGATTAGCGTGAGAATAATGTTCTCAAAAGTGCATTTAAGTTGTCAATACATGTTTGTAAATATAAACAATATGTACTTTTTTAATGGTCAATGCATGATTGCCAGAAGGTTAGCCTTAATAGTCTCAAAATGTACAAATTATTCCATAAATGCTAAAGTGTTATATAATAGATTGTAAAAGTGACAATTCAGCAGTCAGAAAGCAAATGTGAAAGGAAAGATGTCCCTTTCTACTGACAAATGCTGATTTTTAGAAATTGTCGTAATGATACATGAAACACATAAATTCTTCATTAAGTATTAAAGTGTCAAATATTAATATTTAAAAAGTAAATATTTAAGTCATTAATCAGATGTGAAAATGCATAAAATGTGATTTCCTGGCCAGTTTTCTATCATCAATATATGTGTTTTGCGATGATTAATTCGGTATCCGGATGCTTTTCCAAAACTTTCAAATTCTTTCGCCAGATGCTTAAAAGATCCTGTATCTTTTATAAATACTATACAATCATGTTCTGGGTCTTTTTTATCTGATGACTTAAGATTTCGAATGCTAGTACATATGAAACCATATATAGTGGTCACCTTTGCCTCACTTATCTCTGTATTTCAAACTATTTAGTGCACACAACGTTTACATGCATTTTTGGAAGATATTTTGTTAAACAGGACTTTGGTTCAGAAATTATTTTCAGATCCAATTTTTTTCTAATAATATCTGTTGATAGCCGTGTTCAAATCTGTCAAATTGATTTTCATGCTCGAAAAGTACCACAACATCTTTTTGTACCTCTTTCATTCATAAAGTGAATTAATGTTCATATGTTTAACATATTGCTCTGAGTAGTGCTCCATTCGCCCCACAAGTTCGTTTACGTTTATTATTGATCCAAGCCTTATTTTCTACTCTATTAGCTAATTTTCGGCTTATTATCTTGTATACAGTATTGAGTAGGGAGATGAGTCTACACGATTTTAGATCTTCCCTTCCCTGTGAAACACGTACTTTTTTTAAACGCTTACAAGGCCACAGGCGGAGTCTCTGATGTTGCGAACACTAGCGCCCCTCACAGAGGCATCCCTTTAAATAAAAATGTACAAACCATTCCTGTAAGGGTTACTCTACATCGCGGGATTACCTTTTGCTATATATAATTATCATCGAACACCAACCAAGTACCACACAAATTAGATAATATTGTCCAATGACTTTCCGCGCCCTTTATTTTACTTGTGGATTTGTATGTACATATCATTATATGAGGATCAAGTCAGAGGAACGGCATAGGCCACACAGTAGAGGATTTCATTTCTAGATACGATCTGTCTCTATAAAATACTAAATTACCGACATATTTACACACATGAACAGATACATAACGTGTATAAATTTAACAATTTGATCTCATTCGCTGCTGTTGAACTATGAATGGAAGGTCGCCGATGACCTTCAGATCAGTGATCAATTTCTATTCAACCTTGACTATATCAACTAAACAATTGATGACTCAGTTCCACAATGGAATATAAAGAAGGTTGACTGGGCTACGTGTGAAACTCGCTGCCAAACTAGACTAAATTAGGATACAGTAGGCAACACTGTTAATCCTATACGTCATTATACTTCAATTCTAACCGCTATTGCAGACGAATATATTCTAACGTCCTCACCGAACGTTACAAAAACCCAAACACCTTGAGTAACCAAGGATGGTAAAGAAGCCGTTAGACAACGCCGAGAAGCATTATCAAAATTCAACAAAATTAAACAATTGTCCAACGCCCGACATATTAAGCAAAGTTCGTAATACCCGGGCTAAAAGTCGCCTCGCAAACAGCGAATGTAGACGTGTATTATGGAAGAGATATATATCTTTTTTAAACTCTCGTTACTCCATTAAAAAGTTTTGGGATACTATTCCAAACATAAATGGAATGAGAAAAATCAATTCTTTTTAGCACCTGAACATAAACAATACAAATTTTACTTCAAGACGTGATATAGCAACCCATCCACCAGACAGTTTCTTTAATAAAACACCTCATCATCTAATTATTCAGAAGCCTTCCGAAGATTAAACAAATCAAAAAGAAACATCACGTTTAAAATTCACATTAAAAATTATGAAGGCAATAATCAGCTTTTTTACTATTGGAAATTGGGAGGCTTTAGACAAAGCCTATGATGCATCCCCTGGACCTGATGCAGAATATTACCAGTTCTTGAAACACCTACACGAATCATCACTAACATCTCTTCTGAAACTCTGGAATTATTTATAGATTGCGGTAATGTACCTAAGAGTTGAAATGAAGCAACGGTAATACTAATTCCCAAACCAGGTAATCATGAACTCCTCACCGACTTTAGAAAGTACACTAGAATGAATACGGATTTATCAAAGGATGATCACAAGGCTACGGAAAAAAAAAACCACTTAAGAAAAGTTCGTTTGCCAATGCTGCGTCCATTTTTCAGCCGAAATCAGAGCAAAAGACCTTGTCCTGAAATTGATTGAGAACAAACATATTTTAAATAGCATTATCTCGTGTTAATCACTCTCAGTACTTCAGTATATACAAACTAGAAAACTAGAGAACCCATAAATACTCAATATCCTTGTCCAAAATACTGAGCTGAGTACCTCCAACAATATATTATATTGTTGGTTATCTACCCATATTGGTATTAAAGGTAATGAAGTAATTGATCGCGCTGCTAAAATGGCTCTATTCCAGAACCATCTGATTTTAAATTACCGTTTAATGATTTTAAAACTCTTACCAAACAGTACCTGAGCCGGAAGTAGCAGGCATCATGGAATGATGTAGTGAATAACAAACTTCACACCATCAAACCATCCTTGGGAGAAAGGAATCCTTCATATTGAACCATCAGTAGGGAGGAGATAGTCATTAAAAGGAATCAGAATTGGTCATACATACATAACCCACTCCCACATACTAAAAGATGACTATCCACCGGAGTGCGTTACTTGCAAATCATTCACTGTTAAGCACTTTATGACAGTGTTCCGATCTGCCACCTACACGTGCGAAGTATTATAATGTGCATGACATGAAGGATCCTTTTGATACTATCCATATCAATTACTTTTTTAAAAATTTCCTGATTGAAGTAAATGCTTATTTTAACAAATAACTTCTATGCTATTACCAAGAGCATTTTTATATAACGTAAATACCGCCCCTTATTTTCAACATCTTTTCATATGTACTCAGTAACGTACATATTTTACATCTCCCATTAATTGGGATGCTTTATATCCTACTGGTACTAAGGTCTTACCATTTTACTTTGAATTATCTGGTTTTTTGATAATCGCTGGTCAATCTTTAACAGTTTAGTATTGTTAAACATATTCGCATACAACCTATTTAATGGCGCTAATCAGCCTAAACGTGATATTGTGCCGTTACAAATCAATCAATTAATCTTAATAGCAATGCAGTGGATTCGACTCCAATATGCTGACACTTTTGGACTTTAAAATTTAAATGAAAACTTGATCTCTCTTAAAAATATACTGTTGGCAGCATACATGGCACCCGTTTGAGTAGTTGCCACTTTGTGAAATGGAAATCTTGTCAGGATGATTTCATAATTTGTGTAATGTGCAATCTTTTGATTTCAAAATGTGTTAATTCCTTTGTAATCAGAGATTCACATCATTGTAAACGAGACGTTGCAAAGTGTATTGAATGTTTATATTTTCTCCATAGTTGAAGTAACGTAAAATTATTGACGTTATGACGTAAGACCTAATTTAAAATTAATTCATTTTTAAACTAGTTGATCTTTGAATTGATAATACTGCTTAACTCAACACCCAGCGCAACACGCCTTTGCAGATTTGTCCCCTTATTATATGAATCTCTTTACAATGATACAAGATTAAAAATAAGACAACCCTTGCATATATGTTATCTTGCATTATCCTCTAGGCAATGTTGGATTTCTGCATATCGGATTATGATATATTTATCATCTCATCTCGTTGTTACCACTTATGATGTTCTCTATATATGATAACACTTGATGCATTTTTATACTAACGTGCTTGCGATCATGCAACATACAATTTTGCAGAGTACTTTATCACTTTTACAGGTACATGATGAAACTCAAAGAATAATGTTCCTAAAAGGAGCATGCTGTCTATCTTCTTCCAGTTTTCACTTTTGTAGCATAAACTGTATATCTTTCCGTAATAACTCGTTCACTTACTTAATACATGCTGTGTAGCATAGCATAGTTGTAAAACTAATTGCATTCGCTTTTCCGTTAACAATCAACATGTTAACATCGATACAAATCGAAGTGCAATAATATATATGCAAGGATGCAGATGCGTACATAGAATACCATCTCTATTCTTTTGACAACATATCTTTCATGCTGATGAGTCATTTGCTAGGCTTATTGAAAAATATATCCATATCAAATACAACGTCTCCCATCATTGGATGGGACGATATGTAAATTGAACTGTTTATCAAATCATTTTCCTGCGAATATTTCAGTTGTAAGGAGAATTATACAATATCATTCAACATTTATTCAGCCTAATGCTAATAATAGTAACATTCATGGAATTGAATTTACTCCATGTTTTCACACAATAACAAACTAAACCTCCGGATTAATAAGCACCACGACCAGAAGTGAACTGATCAAAATAATGATATATTAATGTGAGAGGTAATGGAATAAAGTCCTGATACCGTCATAGTTAGGGTCTCATTTTGACCTAGCTCTAATATCTGCACAAAATTAGTATAACTAAATGATCTCAGATCTTAAAAGGCTGAACGTCTGATCCAAACAAACAAGATTTATCGTCTGCAAGTGGATCAGTCAGAAACGTGTATCCTTCTAGGGCATTGCCTAGTAATAAATTAGAACACTCAACAGTTGAAAGAGGTCACTAATAGGGTTGCCAATTGGTCTGAGACTAAGTCGGATGAACAATTTACACAATAAAATTTAGCACTGAACAAAACCGAAATGTTCTTCTTCAATACAAAATAGTCTCATTAGAAGACATTGTCTTACAAATAGGCAAATTATGCGCTAATTGAAGACTGTGAGAGGATATTTTATTCCTAAAAATTCTAATTGGGATACGCTTGGTATAATCACTATTAACTGATGCAAACACCTTTTAACGTGATTAGTCCATACAAATCAGATTGTGGTTTGCTGTATTCAACGAATGCATTGCTTTCGAGATATGACCACGTAATTGATCTCTTACAAATAAATTAATTTTGAAATAGCTCAAATAAACTGTATTGTTTATTTGTCAATCTGCAATTGCTATCTGAATGTCCTTTCTGAATTTGCTAAACCTATGTCGTTAAGCCGATGTTGCCAACTAATTTTCCTGCATGCTCCTTATCCCACATATCCCACGATTTATGTTACAAACAGAGAAAGGTATATTTCACGTGCTTTCCCAATAAGTACACTCGTAAATAATTAAATAAAACACTATTTGGATCATATCAAATTTGTATCGGTTGTCTCAAACTGAGTTAATATTGATTTAGTCCCGTTTATACAAATGAGGGATCAAGCTACAATTTCTGATAACATTAAAACTTGAACCTTTTTATAAAAGAGAAAAGTGTTTCTTGTCTGCCAGTTCAATTTAGTAAATCCAAATTACATTTTCAGTTTTTGTTTTATCTCTGCACATATATTTCCTGCATTATTTCTCTCTGATCTCTTCTTTTCCATTTTTGTCTGCACTTGCATCTATTCTTATTTTGTTTTCGTTCCCCATCATTTCTACCTCAAACCAAAGATTTATACAATGTAGTTGTTTTTAGTGTTGTTAATGCATCTCATTTGATTTTCTCTCCGACAGGGAAAGCAAACCTAATGAGTCCCAGAAGAACTTCTTTCCACCAAATTTATTGTTTTATTTCTGTCTTCGTTAAGTATGCATTGTATTTTGACAGATTGTATCATCTGGCAAGCTTAAGTAGCTCATCGCCTTTCAACTAGCCTAACCCATGGGTAGTATTTAGAAATAAAGTTCTCAAGTTTAGACGATGTTACGAAAGATAGCGGTTTCACTAACAATACATCGCATAATTACTGGGAAGAAGCGAATAAAAAACAAAGTGAATTTTCATCTCCAAAGCAATTTTAATTATCTGAAATAATTTCATAAATCACTACCCCTGAGGAGCCTTAACTTTTATTTTACGATTGTATGTTCTTAAAATAAGTAATATAAAAGAAATAAATTCGTTTTGTAAAAGTTTACAAATAATGCATTTTCCCTTCAAATAAAAATGAGAATGTAAAAGGAACTCAGGATAGTGACAATTAAATTATAGCCAAAACATTCCATGAATTAGACTTGTAACTTTGTATCTTGTTGATTTTATAAATAATATAAATAAAATGCGTCTCTAAATATTAATGTGCACAAACAAAATTGATTCCATTAAGACCATATTCATATACTGATTGAGTAGAACGTTTACGTTTTCCTTTAAAGAGAACTAAAACGAAAAGGCTAGAAAAGAACTCCCTCGAAAGTTATAGGAATGCTACTTTACTGTCAGTTATCTACTAAACCTTTGAGACAATTATTCATGAACGTTTGGTAATTCGGCTCAAAGATACTAATTCTACTATACCCAGTGACAGCAGCATGGTTACCACAAAGGTGTAGGCTGCATAACATCGATTTTGGTGGTGTTGCAATCAGTACAAAATGATGTAAACATGGGATCACGGGTTTGCTCTGCTTTTCTTGATACAGAAATGCATTTTATACCGGTCAGCCTCGATGTACACAACATTTTTTTAAATAAATTGCCGCTACAGATAGAAAACAGTGAATTTGCAGCAAAGATTTGATTCTTATCTGTGAGAAATCCAACTCTAGCTGATGATCTTTCACTGTTGGCTATATATCAAAGCAATCAACAAAAACGTTTAGATATAGCATACGACTACAGTCATAAGTGGCAATTCGAAACTAATGTCATAAAGTAATACATTATTATTTACCGTCCCTAGTACAATAATTATGTCAATATGAAATGGTATCTTGGTCCGTCATGTTTGCCGGGTACTGATTTGGCAACACACCTGGGTCACCGGATTAACTCAAAGCTGACGTCGCATGACGCAATACTCGATGCATACAAGGAAGGAAAAAATCTTTTCACGGTCTGTTTGGTATTGGCATTAAACCGAACGGTTTAAAACCTTTGGTTGCTGCAAATGTAATTAAAAACGTAATTTTCCCTTGAATGTTTTTATGGAAGTGAATTATGGTGTAACATTTAAAAAAGTGACTTCACTTTATTGTATAAAACTCTGAGCTATTTTGCCAAACATTCACAAGTATGGATATTGCTAAATTGGAAAAGCCATCACCTGGAATGCATCCGCAAAGATTGATAATGTTCTATTCAACACAATAAAAAAATCATTTGGAATACTTTCCACTTTAAGATTGGTGTATAACGTAAATGACTATTTGCAATTATACTTTGAATAATGTACATTTCTCCTTAATTTTCATGTTATAACTCAGGGAGTTATAACTCGTGTTATAACACAACGAGTTTTAAATAGTATGCTTTATTTTACAACATGTGCAGCGTTTTGTTTTGTTTCCTTTACTTATTTAAAGACACTATCGTAGGACATCGGTGTCTCCAATATGGGATGATTTTATTTTGCTCCATCATCCTAGCAGTTTCATTTATATCTTCAACTATGTTAAATAACACGACAAGATAAAGACATTTACTCTCATTAATTTACGAATTTAATGTCAATATTAGTTGTTGGTCAAATGTTTGGCCTAATATGTTAAATTTCCAATATATAGTGTTCAAATAGAGCGCAACATATTTGAAGAGAAAAAACGCCAACCTCAATACAATTATCGCAAGCAGTTAAATTCTCATACTAAACTTTAATGGTGCAAAACGTTTCATCTAAATTATATTTTAACAACTAACTGGCGATATTGATTTATTATTAATGACAAATCATTTTAAATTTTTGGACAATGAACCGACCAATTATCTAATGTTAACGGAGTTCATCTAATTTTCCAGAACATCCATTCAACATGATGGGAAGATTTATTTGTAAAATCTTTCACTGAGACACGAACAGATTGATTGTGCTTCCTACACAAATATTGTTCTTATATCCATATGTCTCTGTTTGATAAAATCATTTTGACCGTCGCTAATGACAAAATGGAAATTGATCGTGACTGTATTAGCAACAGACGACACACAATCTTGCAACTTTAGTTAAGTACATAAATTTCACTCCATTTTATAATAAATTTTTCTGAAGTAATTTCTTTCAGATGCAAGTAATAATTCACTGCAAATGAAATTCTGAAAAAAGTTTTATATCGTATTCAGCGCTTAATCACCTATAGGTAAAATAATTATATCTTCCAAAATCACTTTAGTTAACCTTCAACGTTCAATCGTTCACACCAAAGACAATGCTGAGATTTCATATTTATATAACAAGATGAGTGTTATATCTTTAACGAATCCTCACACACGTTTCCTAAAATATATAAACTTTTTGTATCACGGTTGAAAAGAAGTGGTTATAAGGTTGCAAATTACTGTTGATTTAATAGAAAGATAGATAGATAGATAGATAGATAGATAGATAGATAGATAGATAGATAGATAGATAGATAGATAGATAGATAGATAGATAGATAGATAGATAGATAGATAGATAGATAGATAGATAGATAGATAGATAGATAGATAGATATATAGATAGATAGATAGATAGATAGATAGATAGATAGATAGATAGATAGATAGATAGATAGATAGATAGATAGATATATAGATAGATAGATATATAGATAGATAGATAGATAGATAGATAGATAGATAGATAGATAGATAGATAGATAGATAAATAGATAGATAGATAGATAGATAGATAGATAGATAGATAGATAGATAGATAGATAGATAGATAGATAGATAGATAGATAGATAGATAGATAGATAGATAGATAGATAGATATATAGATATATATATAGATAGATAGATAGATAGATAGATAGATAGATAGATAGATAGATAGATAGATAGATAGATAGATAGATAGATAGATAGATAGATAAAGATATGTATGCGTGTATGTAAAAGAAGTCAGTTATCGCTCCATTACAATTGCACATGAAAAGAGTCAAAGAAAACCAATGAAACAATAATACGTTGACTCGACATGAGACATATATATATATATATATATATATATATATATATATATATATATATATATATATATAAATATATATATATATATATATATATGACACACCTGATAAAACTATCTCCTTCAAAAATAGACACAATAAACACAAACAACAGCAAACTCTTCGTGAATGCTTATTACCGGTATGCCTCAAACGTATTCTTCTCCTGAATACTTATCAGAGAAATGCAATTCTGAGTCTGAATGACATTTTCTGGAACATACTTTTGCAGCGCAATGTAGACCCAAACGTTTCAGGGAAGCTCTTTTATGTGCTAACGTACTTTCGGACAAGATGTATATAGTTCAAAATGTTGTGATTAAATAGAAATGTTGTAGGTGTCATCTCTTACACAACGTTCCAAGAATTAAAACGATTGATTCATTTATTAATTTTTTCTCAATTACCTATATATATATATATATATATATATATATATATATATATATATATATATATATATATATATATATATATATATATACATATATATATATATATCTACATATATATATTTATATATATATATATATATATATATATATATATATATATATATATATATATATATATATATATATATATATATATATATATATACATATATATATATATATATATATATATACATATATATATATATATATATATATATATATATATATAGATATATATATATATATGGTTTGCACGGGTTGTTATAGCCGAGGTAGATGTTGGAGAGGAGCACACACTTCACTTCCTTGAAAATACCCAATGGCTACCATTCGATAGAGCATCTGACAACCAAACCCAGTTCCAAGCCTTCACGAGTGTCTTAACTACGCCCGGCGGAACCTGTAGAAACAGACTGGGAAAGGAATGACAGGCGATATTCTGGCGTCTTACGACTATACCCTTTAACTGGAAAAGCCAAGTGAGTAAAACCTAACATAAAATCCAGAAATGGAGTGCTTAAAGCGACTTAGCACCGTTTTCACTGCCATATCGGCAATTCATGAGACGCCGCTAATACCATGAGGTATCGGTTTGTCCTTTCTCATGGATTAATTTACTACGAGGAGAGAGGGAATCAACTGCATGGGCCCAAACTGATTTTCCATATCACCTGCCCAGGTGTGCGTAATCGCCATTGAAAACGTCCTGCTCATGACCAAACTGGACGAGAAACCTACTGCGGCAGAACTAAAGAAGCCCTTAGAGAAACTGTCCTAAGTTAAAGCCCTACGGAGGTATTGCATCCCAG